>OX031014.1:57763126-57910626 GCA_943736025.1 Tenthredo mesomela
TGTATTTGTATATATAATATAATGTAGGTGGTGGTGTTTTATTAATGCATTACGTGTATATTGCTTAATCGATTTCTGCGCAAATCTGGGCCACTAGGTCATGGTAGAAGTTTTTCATTCGATTTTTGCACCGTTGTTGGTCGTTGGTTAATGTGTGCTGCTGCTGCTGCTGCTGCTGCTGCTCCTGATACAGGGTAACGTAATCTGTCTATCAATTCGACAAATACGAGATATAATTCTCATTCATTTATTTATATATTAATATATACATACATACATACAATATGTATATATATATATATATATATATATTATAACAATAAATTGAATGTCATATATATATATATGTACATCGCGATGTGATAATAAATTAATTAATACAACGTGTGTATTATTTACATATATATATTTATATAATATAGGTAGGTATATATATACAATACAATTTCCGTATATGAAATATAAGTACTACCTATGTGATCATTTTTATTTTATCTATTTTATTATATACATGTATTAAATTTTTTTGTTTTTTTAATTAGTTTTAAAATACATATTTGCGAAAATGAGAAAAAAAGAAGAAAAAAAAAAAAAAAAAAATATGTACCTACTTCATTCCAAAAGCTATACGTGTATATATATATATATATATATATATAATTCATATACATATATGACTGTATACTACCACGCACATAACGCGAAGACAGGTGATAACTATTATCAAGTGTTACATCCATTTCTGGCATAATCCTGCGTCCTCGATATAGATGGGTATATCAGTTTCTAAATTTTATCTATATATTTTATGTGTAGAATGTCAATTGGCACGGTTTCCAATTCTCATGTAGTACATAATATAGTAATAATAATATTATATATTTTTTTTTTTTTTTCATTTCTATTTGTATAAATAGGTAACTATTTTATTTTTTTCTATTTTCTATTTTATTTTGATCTTTATTTCTCTGTATATAATATATATATTAATTATAATAACGTGAATCGCTTATAATAATTAACGAAAATATCACATAATACATAATATATACATATATATATATGTGTACATAAATTATAATTTATAGAACCGCGCAGGATTTAATATTTGATATGTTATCATAGAGTTAGCTGTTGTTACTCCTGCAGCTGTAATGACGCAATTATATTACTTACGAGAACCTCGCGATGAAGTAATCGATAGATTATAGATATATATATATTAGATACTAGTCTACAGTGTATTACAGTGATCAACGTTCAAAGTCAGGTATAGTTACAAACCTATATATATATATATATATATATATATATGTATGTATGTATTTATTTATTTTATCTATATATACGCGTATAGTAGTAAGAGAGACGCGTAACGGAAGATTATAACAGACTTGAGAAATACTGAGAATTATTATGCCATCTATATACCTCTCTACCTAGGTAGGTAAGGTATGTATATATATATATATAATATGCCGTTGATTGAGAGGTAAAAGCGCGAATCTACATATATACAGGGTGATTCAGGTTCAGCGGGGATGAATTTCCCGCGTAATTCGCTGACTAAATTTCATTTATACCAAAAAATCGCGTCACTAATGCCATAAGGTCGTATGCGGCAAAAAAAAAAAAAAAAAATTTTTTTGGCGTTTACGACCTTATGGCATTAGTGACACGATATCTATAGTTTCCGAGTTACGTATATAAGAATCTATACTATTAGCTAATATGTAATAAACTTTAAATAATCCACATTTCTCATCAGCTGCACTTATATAATTTATAAATATGTAGAAAAAAATAAATAATAATAATAATAATAATAATAATAATTGTACGAATCGATTTTTCGCAATAATTTCTTAATAGTTGCAAAGTAAATTTAGAAGAAGAAAAAAAAAGAGAATAAGAAGAAGAAGAAGAAGAAGAAGAAAAAAATTATTTCATATAAACTTATGAAGATGAAGTAACCTATAGAAGACGCGATATTGCTATACCTATACTACTATACGCTTACTATTGCTATTGCTGTTGCTACTGCTGCTGCTGCTGCTGCGCAGCTCCGGATCCGCGAGTATCAGTTGCTGACCTAAATCTCATTGCAGTATTCAACGATCTAGAATCTAGAATCTAGAATCTAGATTCTAGATTCTAGAGCAAAGGTGAGGCCAGGCTCTCCATGGTTCTTTTTAAACTCCTACTACAACTACAATTATATATTATCTCATAATATACCGTTTCTATAATATGTATATACCCTACTCTCCGTATATATTACCTATATATCTATATATTAGTTTAACGTTTTTTTTTCAATTGATTAATTAATCAATATTATTATTATTATTATTATTATTGATTACATAGAGCGTGAAAAAAAAAAAAAAAAAAAAAAAATCGAAATCTGAGTAAGCTGTATGTACTATATATATATATATATATATATATATACATATAGAATAATTATAAGCGTTGGTATTTATCAACATTAGCCATTAATATTATTATTATTATTATCAGAGAAGTATATAGAAGCAGAAGTAGAAAGAGCAGAGGAAGCATGGATGCAGTAACAGCTCTTACTTAACTGTTATCCAACCTAATAAACGAGGAGTTAAAAATTCAGCTCTCTTGATCCGTGACTTAAGAGAGGAAGAGATAAGAAAAAGAAGAAGAAATATATAAAAGAAAAGAAAAGAAAAATAAATAAAAAATCACAAAAACTAAAGAAAAAAAAAAAAAAGTTAATGAACGAAAAAAAAAAAAAAAAAAAAAAAAAAGAAACAACTACAACCGACGACCTTCCAGCTGACTGAGGAAATACCGTTATTTTATTAACATATTTATATATATATATATATATATTAGGGTGGCGCAAAAAAAACGACTATTTTTTTTTTTTGAGTCTCGGGTGAAAAAATGTTAGTTTTTGATGTTTTAAGAGCCCTCTCCAAAGGACAGCTAAAAAAAAAATTTTTAAGAGGTCGCTCCAAATTTTTTTAAATTTCAAAAATCGTCAAAAAACGATTTTTTTTTTTTTTTTTAATTTTTTTTCTCGTTACGGTATAATTTTACAGTCCAAAAAAAAATAAGTTTCTGAAAGTTTCAGTTCAAAATATGAATTTTGAAAGGTCGCTCATAATTTTGTAATAATTAAATAATTAAAAAATCTAAAGTAATGCACTGATAAATTAAAAAAAATTATGAGCGACCTTTCAAAATTTAAATTTTGAACTGAAACTTTCAGAAACTTATTTTTTTTTGGTCTGTAAAATTATACCGTAACGAGAAAAAAAATTAAAATTAGAATTAGAAAAAAAAAAAATTCGATTTTCGACGATTTTTGAAATTTAAAAAAATTTGGAGCGACCTCTTAAAATTTTTTTTTTTAGCTGTCCTTTGGAGAGGGCTCTTAAAACATCAAAAACTAACATTTTTTCACTCGAGACTCAAAAAAAAAAAAAAATAGTCGGTTTTTTTGCGCCACCCTAATATATATATATATTATATATACGTACAAACAACTTATGTATTTTATTATTAATTTACAAATTTACTGAACTTTGTAGAAAATAGATTAGTTAATTAACTAATTAATTAATGATTGCAATATATATATTTTTTTTCGTATTTTTTATGTATTGTTTTAGTAATAAGTATAATATCGAGATTGAAATGAGATGAAAAGAAAATAAAGAGCGAAAAAGATCAATAATAATTGAATAAATATATAGATGAATGAATAATGAATATGTGAATAACAATTTATGTAATAGTTATATATATATACTACTATATCGCTATAATAATATAACGTCGTAGATTATAGATATTTGTACCTACATATATATATATATATATATATAATATACATAATATTATAATTGCAGTATAAATAATAATTATCGGAGATCGCGCGTAATGAGTGTATATTGCAACAACGGATATTATACCATACGTAATATACTATTTAATAATGTATCGCAGGTTTTTCCATTTTTTTTTTTTTTTTTTTCCTATCCTATCTGTTTTCTTTTTTTCTTCTTCTTTTATCTTTCAAATAATCGACCCAAGTAATGTAATAAAGAACGTATAACACACAGCTCTACAACTCTAACTAACTAACTAACTAACTAACTAACTAACTAACTAACTATATATATTACGATGTTAGACCTAGACACAAATACTCATTGGCCGTGTAATGCAAATTGTATAACAATTTTGTAACGATATTATATTTAATTAACTCTATATGATTGTATACACACATATATATATATACATATATGTACTATATTATGTAAATATTCTTCTCATAACATAACAACATATATATATATATATATATACCGAGAAGTTTCGTGGACGCGGAACGCTAGGGGTACCAACCCGAAATTTTTGCTATTCCATAGGCGTAGGTCATTCAGTAAACTGCTGCTGCAGTTTACTGAATGACCTACGCCTATGGAATAGCAAAAATTTCGGGTTGGTACCCCTAGCGTTCCGCGTCCACGAAACTTCTCGGTATATATATATGCACATACATACTACTGTATATTTTATTAGTTAATATAATAGATAGATAGATAGATAGATAGATAGATAGATAGATAGATAGATAGATAGACAGACCACGTCAGCGTATCATCAACGTTCTTACATAACAACAAAAAAAAAAAAAAAAATCCTATATGTACATAGATTACACGTAGTATGTATATATTATAATTTACCGTATACATAATATGTTGTATATTATATTATCACGCAACTCGAGTATATAATATGTAGGTATACGCATTGTTCATATTTTTCTATGATATTGAAAAAAAAAAAAAAAAAAAAAAAAAACTTTATTTTTAATTACCGTAAAAGGTGTGATGAAGTGTGTGTGTGTGTGTGAAAAATATTTTTATTTTTTTTTTTTTCAACTTTTTTTTTTTTTTTTTTTCTACAATTTTATTATAATATTTTCACCGAGATCGTGACAATTTTTATTTAAATTGTTATAATTTTTTTTTCATAACTCGAGTAGACTTATATCGTCAAAGACGTGTATATCGTATATATATATATAGGTAAGGACCAGACCCTTCAATCTTTCTGTCGACCCCAAAAAACGTGGTGCATATAAAAAAAAAAAAAAAAAAAATCTCTTCTACTTGGCATAAAGTGAGATTCTCACTTCTACATAAGGTAGGTGTATATATATATAGGTATATATGCAACTTGAGTTAAAAATAATTATGAAAAACTGCGTTGCAGTGTGCGCACGCGGGTCTCTTTCGTTTCGTTCACGTAGTTTTCGTTGCTGGTGGAGGCAGCAGGTTACTTGTGGCTGCAGTTGCAGTGTATATAACTATATATATATATATATACTTGTACGTGTAGCCTTTAGCTATGTAGTTATACAGTAATTATAAAGACGTGAACGAGTATAGGGTATACGTACCCTTCTTATTCCCTATACCTCTCTTTCTCTCTCTCTCTTTCTTTCTTTGCAGTACAGGGTATAAAAATAAACTTTCGCTTTTATACTTGCAGGCGTCGAGATTTGACTCAAAAATACGTTATACGTTGTACATGTTATATATATGTACGTTATACGTTATACCTATATATATATATATATATATATATATATAAATATGCATACATCTACTGCATAACACGTCGTACGGTCAGACGTACAAATATAAATCACTCGAACCTCTTTCGCTGCATGCAGCAACATTAGCGTGCTGTAGGTATAGCATTGCGCTCTGTGCCAGACAAAAATGGTGTAAAAAATATGTTTTATTTTTATTTTTTATTTTTTTCCCAACAAGATGTATATATATATATATACTATACATGGATATGTGTATATATTTAAAACCCGCCCCGGTGCTTAGTGCGCATATATTTCTATATAATTTTTTTTTTTTTTTTTTTTTCGAACATTTTTTTCATTACTTACTTATTTTTTAGGGTTGATTCACGAGCAGCGAAAAATCTAAGGACTAAATCAGAGGCGAGCGTATATATATATATAGGTAGGTATAGGGTACCGCATATTATTTTATATATTAATGATATTCACCTTGAATTTCAATATATAATGTAATCTAATATGTATATATATATGAGGTATTCCACGTGAAAACAAAAGTAATTTGACTTTTGGGTTTTTGATTTCGATCGAAATTTTTTTTCGCATCACTTTTTGCAATCTCAATCGATACCCCGAAGGGTTTTTTGATTGCAGCTGTTTATTCCGATTTATCAATTAATGAAAATATCTCAGAGTTACCATTTGACCAAGTCTTCCATTTTTTTCACCGAAACCTCGTGCTCTGGGGTGAAAATGACCTAGATACAAAATGTTTGTTTTCGATCGAACTTTCCGAAAAACATTTTTTCGAACCTCCGCCATTAACGATCATAGAAGATATTCCAGTGTAAACACTAAATTTGCAATTCCAAAAAAAGGCCATTTTTGATTTTGATTTTTTTTTTTTTCAAAACTAGACAAAAAAAAAACTAAACTTTTAAGCCCCTAATCAGGATGGGACGAATTTTCCTTCTATTTTTTTCGAGGGTCTAAAGTCTGTGTTACTGGAAAAAAAAATTAATTTTCAAAATTTTTTTAGGAGTGGTTCATCGGATCGCCTAATCATTTGTTTATTTTCTGTTTTTAACGCTGAAAAAAAGTTATTGGGGAAAAAACATGGAAATTTTTTCTTCAGCGAATTTTTTATTTTTGGCAATCACTTTTTTTCAGCTCTGGAAACAAAAAAAAACAAATGTTTAGGTGATCCGATAGACCACTCTTAAAAACATTTCAAAAATTACATTTTTTTGTCAGTAACACAGGCTTTAGACCCTCGAAAAAATAGAAGGAAAATTCGTCCCATCCTGATTAGGGGCTTAAAAGTTTAGTTTTTTTTTTGTCTAGTTTTGAAAAAAAAAAAAATCAAAATCAAAAATGGCCTTTTTTTGGAATTTCAAATTTAGTGTTTACACTGGAATATCTTCTATGATCGTTAATGGCGGAGGTTCGAAAAAATGTTTTTTGGAAAGATCGATCGAAAACAAACATTTTGTATCTAGTTCATTTTCACCCCAGAGCACGAGGTTTCGGTGAAAAAAATGGAAGACTTGGTCAAATGGTAACTCTGAGATATTTTCATTAATTGATAAATCGGAATAAACAGCTGCAATCAAAAAACCCTTCGGGGTATCGATTGAGATTGCAAAAAGTGATGCGAAAAAAAATTTCGATCGAAATCAAAAACCCAAAAGTCAAATTACTTTTGTTTTCACGTGGAATACCTCATATATATATATATATATATATATGTAGATAAATTGAAATTCGTTTATCCCTCCTCGACAACAATTATTACATTATACTATATACTTATGTATTATACATACCTATACCACCACCCCAAATCCGTAACTTAATTGTGTAACACTCACGTTCCTCGTGCAAGCAGCCAGGTATATAGGATAGTATAGGCCGGTTAGACATAGAGAGACTCACGTGTCACGGATGAAATAGTATAACAATATAATATAGTAGGTATACCTACAAATATATATATATATATATGGGAAATTCCACGTGAACTCGACCAATGTTTTTCCCTCACCATTTTTGATTTGCTTTACAATTTTTTACACGATTCTACGATCTCGAAACAGCACTGCTGAATTTTTTCAGATTTTTCCCTCTAACCGTTAATTTTCAATGATTATTCAAACCCATTTTGAAAACGGGATTTTTTAAAAATCTCGAAAAATTCTCAAAAATATTATTTTTTATTTCGATCATTTTGATAACCCCTCCCATGATGGGATCATTATTGCTTCCTTTTTTTCAGCACTTTTAACATTTTGATAAAACGAAACACCATGTTCCAACGTTTCGAAAATTCTTGAAAAATTACCAAAAGTTCTATGTTCAATTCTGAACGTTTTCGCGTGAGACCCACGATGACGAACGGAAAATACTTTTTTTCGAAAAAAATACTTTTTTTTGTCCGTCATCGTGGGTCTCACGCGAAAACATTTAGAATTGAACACAGAATTTTTGGTAATTTTTCAAGAATTTTCGAAACGTTGGAACATGGTGTTTCGTTTTATCAAAATGTTAAAAGTGCTGAAAAAAAGAAGAAACAATAATGATCCCATCATGGGAGGGGTGTCAAAATGATCGAAATAAAAAATAATATTTTTGAGAATTTTTCGAGATTTTTGAAAAATGCCGTTTTCAAAATGGGTTTGAATAATCATTGATAATTAACGGTTGGAGGGAAAAATCTGAAACAATTCAGCAGTGCTTTTTCGAGATCGTAGAATCGTGTAAAAAATTGTGAAGCAAATCAAAAATGGTGAGGGAAAAACATTGGTCGAGTTCACGTGGAATTCCCCATATATATATATATATGGGCAAGTCCACCAATTATTAATTGGTTGATATATCAACCAATGAACGGGATGTCAAAAAATTGATTTGTCTCAAATTTTTACCTCTTGTAGTGTGTACTAAGATCGAAAAGTTCACCAAGTTTGAACCCTCTAGGACTTACCGTTCGCGAGAAATGCCATATACAAGTTTGCCATTTCGACCTGATTGAGCTTTAAATGCGATATATATATATATATATATAAGTAGTAATATATATATATATAAGTATTATATATATATATAAGTAGATAAAAAGACAAAATGAATTTACGTTATATAAAATTCAAAAAAAAAAAAAAAAAAGAAGCATGGAGTTTATCAAATTTTGAAATATAAATTTTTTTTCTTTCTTCTTTTATTCGTTATTCATATAATTATATACATACCACCTATATATACCTATTATAGCGGTATTACATCAGATTCCTTATCTCTAAATCATTATATATAGTGTTGCTAATCACGTTGCTGATGTTTCATGATATTATATATTACTATATATGTATACTTACGTACTATATACATATATATAATATGTGTGCGTGTGTGTATGTGTGTGATATGTGTAATAATTAATTAATTGATGAAAAATTCATTAAAAAAAAAAAAAAAAAACAAACAAAAAACTAAGACGTAATATCCTCTGTTATGTTATTATATATATATATATATATGTATATATACTTTGATATTTATCTAGATAGTATATGATATTATATATACCTAAGACCTCAATTTTTGATATAATAATTCACTAAAAAAAAAAAAAAGAATTCCTATAACCCGTAAACTATGAATTAAAAAAAAAAAAAAAACCGATATATATGTATGTATGTATAATGTAGGTACACCGTTGAGTCGTCGCATTGCTCATAGTATTTTCTCAAACTTCTCTCCCGCATGATTCAGAATAGTGGGTATTGCATAGGTATACCTATATACATATATATGCATGTATCATATAATCATTTGAGGTATATATATATATATATATATATATATACATTTAATTCTTCGTATTAGGAGAAGCTATTATATATATATACACAGTTTTTACTATAAATTAGAGAGATAATACTATTCACGAAAAATTCCTAATGAATCATCGCGTTATATTATACATATATACGTAATATGTATTATGACTAACCGAAATGACGACCAACGATGGGAATGATTCGGGATATTAAATCGTCCACATATTCCTAATACATACATATATATGAATCCTCGGGGTTTCCTCTTTTATTTTTCACACACAAAAAACACCATAACATATATTATATCGATCCAGGTAATACACACATATATATTTTATTATGTATTATATTATCATTTCTATATGAAGGATTCTTTCTCAAGTGGGCCACCCATTTTCGTCGTGGTCTCGAATTAATTTCGTTACTTCCTTCAATGATTACCCTCCTTTTCAGGAGTTTTGCTGAATTTTTGCAGATTTTTAGCACTGGCAGGAGCGTAGATATATGAAATATCTGGATAATCTATTTATTTTACGTATTTATAAATTATTGATAATGAAAGAAAAATCAAAATACATGAAAGTTATGTTTTTTCATCAGCTTTCCAGTAAAAATATTTTCAATTTTAATAGAATGACTGTTAGGGCTAAAAATGCCAAAAAAAACCCAGAAAAAATGCGAAAAAAGGTGGTTTCAAGTTTTCGGGCCGCTTTGATTTTGATGAAAAAATTCGAGGAAGACTCTCTCATTGCTCAGAGTTTACTGTGTAAATCTTATTATGGGACCGCCATCCTTCCTAAAGCGTTCCAAGTTGTCATACGAACAAAAACAATCATTGGGCTATCTTTGGATGTTTTTTTTCTTAGGAAGGAGTGGCGGTCCCATAATAAAATTTACACAGTAAACTCTGAGCAATGAGAGAGTCTTTCTCGAATTTTTTCATCAAAATCAAAGCGGCCCGAAAACTTGAAACCACCTTTTTTCGCATTTTTTATGGGTTTTTTTTGGCATTTTTAGCTCTAACTGTCATTCTATTAAAATTGAAAATATTTTTACTGGAAAGCTGACGAAAAAACATAACTTTCATGTATTTTGATTTTTCTTTCATTATCAGTAATTTATAAATACGTAAAATAAACAGATTATCCAGATATTTCGTACATCTCAGTGCTAAAAATCTGCAAAAATTCAGCAAAACTCCTAAAAAGTAGGGTAATCATTGGAGGAAATAATCAAATTAATTCAAGACCACGACGAAAATGGGTGGCCCACTTGAGAAAGAATCCTTCATATACTGATGGCGAGAATGAGGATAAAGAAAGAAAAATTTCTACAATTATTTCAGATTTTGATGGATATTTGAGTCTAGAACTTTTCTTGACCAATTATATTATTCTCTATGTATATATATAAATATACATTTATATGTGTGTTCAGGTATGTATAGTATATGTTAATATACACGTGCAAGTGAGAAAAAGAGATATACATACATACATATACATATGCATATGTATCGTATGTATGTATATTAGACCGGTTCAAAAAAATCGACTATTCTTTTTCTTTCAATTTTCGCATTGAAATACTTTCGGGGGGCTGAGAAAAGATGCCTGTTAAAAGCGGAGCTCTTAATATTAAGATTTAGAGGTCGCTCATCGCGGATTTCTATTTTCCATTTAAATAGCATAGGAATTTTATTTTTTTTTCTTGAGAATTTCGTAGCTCACAAACCAATGAACGAATCCAAATGACTCTTACATATTTTGATAGGGGATTGAACACTCTAAAAAATGTATCTATCATTGTGGAAAAAAAATCACAAAAAAAAATAATTATCTCAACTATAAATCGAAATTTGACCTTGAATAACTTTGGAAGGAGTCAATTTATCAAAAAATGATAAGAGAAGCTTTTTGTAGAGTGTTCGATTTCCTATGAAAATATGTTTGAGTCATTTGGATTTGTTCATTGGTTTGTGAGCTACAAAATTATTAAAAAAAAAAAAAAAATTTCCTATGCTATTCAAATGGAAAATAGAAATCCGCGATGAGCGACCTCTAAATCTTAATATTAAGAGCTCCGCTTTTAACAGGCATCTTTTTTCAGCCCCCCGAAAGTATTTCAATGCGAAAATTGTAAGAAAAAGAATAGTCGATTTTTTTGAACCGGTCTAATGTATATGTATATATGTATACATATATATATATCGAAGCTATGTGGAAATACTGTGTGAGGCAATCTTGCATCACGCGTGACCTTGTTGCTGCTACAGGGGACATCGAACTCCGACGCTCTGCACAGTATCCAGGGTCAGAAAATACACCTTTATATGTATATATAATATATATAATATATATATATATATGCGCCTAGTATAAGTATATATATACGAAAACAAGACCACGCCGCGCTGCAACGCATTTAAGAGCGTATAATATGCAACCGCATCCACATCCATACAACAAGAGCAGCAACAGGCTAGTAGTCGATACATATATAGCTATAATCGTTAAGTACCTATAAACACTGTTTAACTCTCTTTCGATTGATTAGTTAAACGACTATTTTTATTAATAAAAAAATAAAAAAATAAAAAAATAAAAAAATTTTATACTGCCATAGATAGAATATGTAAAAAAGAATAGTATATAGAAAAAGAAAAGAAATGAAATTAACACGAAATGAAAATAGGAAAGAAAAAGAGAGATAGATAGATATAGAGGAGAGAGAGAGAGAGAGAGAGAGAGAGAGGGAGAGAAAGAATGAATGAAAATAGTGCGCCGTAGCTCTCGAACCTACATCACAGACCTGAGATTACATCTTATTGCGCAACGTGACGCAATCGATTTTTAACACACGTCTATAGGTATAGGTATACTATAAATATACGAATAGATATATATATATATATATATATATACACGCTTTTTTCATATAAGTATAAACCTCATTTGGATAGAACGAAAAACGATCGTGTGTAAGTATATAATATGTATAACTTGGATTAGTTATAAAGTAATTATATATATATATATATGTGAAAAATCGGGACGATTTTATACAGGAGTAAAAATTTGTGTCGGTTTTATAATTTTCGTTCGGTTTTTTTTTTTTTTTTTTTTTTTCCGAACAATTTATTCATCTCAATTTTATCTATAATATGATTGAAGCAAAAAAAAAAAAAAAATCTCAAATTATTTCGTACAATTTTTGTCGATGTGTTTCATCTTCTTTTGTTGTTTTTCCGAAAAATTCCAAACGACTATAATACTACGACGTAAAAAAAAAAAAAATGAAAAAAATGAAAAAATAAAAAAAAAAAAAATGTAAACAATGTAACTTTTTTTTTTATTCTTATTTTTTATTTGTTATTTTATTTTTTTTTTTTTCTATCTATTTTTCTCCGTTTTAAGAACGTGTCGTTATCGCAACATAATTTTGTCGGACATACAATACATACATATATACATACATACATAGGTATATATATATATATATATATATATATTATAAGTGTGTATAGGTATATTTTCGCGCGTATACATTGTCTAGACTCACTGCGAAGCTCCGACTCCAGCCGAACAAACAATTCGGAGAATAAACATATACGAACGAACGAAGTTGGTTCTTTATTTTTCTTCGCTATTTCTTATGCGCACCACCACAACCACCACCACCACCATCATCATCGCACCAATACAGTTGTTATATTCGCAATTCTCTATACGATAATAATTATAATATTATGTTGTTTTCTTTTTTTCGCCATAAAAAAATCGTGTACTACTTATAGACAATTTTAGTTTTTTTTTTTTTTTTTTTTTTTTCTTTCTTTCTTTCTTTCTTTCCTTTTTTATAACGAAACTCGTAATCATAATATATATATACCCCATTCGATATCGTAATATTATTATGCAACTCGTTTATTAAGCCCGGTGATAAATGTGCACGTGGCTGCTGCTGCTGAGAGAGATTCTATCAGTATACGTATATGTAGTATATATATATATATATATATATATATAATACACCAAGCTGCATATATAATTTCAATATACTGCATGTATATAATGCATTCATATATGTAGCATTAAATTTCAACATAATATCATTGATTTATACATGTATTTGTACATATATCGCGTCACTAATGCCATAGGGTCGTAAGTGCCAAAAAAATTATTTTTTTTTGCGGATATGCCCTAACGATGTTATATCGCATGAAAAAGATTTTGCCACCAAAAAGACAGAATTTTTTTTTTTTTTTTTTTTTTTTTTTTTTTTTTTTTTTTCCAGCAAGTGTTGAACACCTCGTTGACTGGCTGACTGGCTGGCTGGCTGGCTGTTGCCGAGTGTAACTGACCTTGCCGTTTTATCGATTACATAAGAGAGGTCCGGGTATATAACTGATCAACATATGTATACCAGACGGACGTGGACGGGAGTAAAGATATTTTAGTTTAAATACCGCAGCTATACTACGACGTTATATTTACTATATTCATATATACATACATACATACATACATATACGCAATCTCATTTATATATATATGATATATGAATACAAAGAATTTATTTTTGATACAAGTATAGATATTTTACGAATTTACCCTAAATGAAGAAGAAAAAAAAAAAAAAAAGTACAGTGCGCGTTGCAGCATAATTATTACCCGGCTATAAAGTTTTATTGAGTCGAAAGAAATGGTCAATATTCTATAATCTTATGTGCCGAGTGTATATATGTAATATACATATATATAAATGTGTTGTATTGACCTTGACTCTGCGTGCCCCCCCGCATACCTATACTATTGCTAATTCCCCCTATGCGTTTATATACCGCATTAATATATACGTATATATATATATAATGTCTATATGTACAATGATATACATGTATGTATGTATGTATGTATGATGCATGATATATATATATATATATATGAACGGCGCGGGGTCCGACGAGACACGTATACGTATTTCGACATTACGGCTGGTCAAGAACATCTCACGCATATGTTGTGTGTATAGTACGTATTATACTCCGCCTCGCCCTCACTCATTCACTAACTCACTAAAATCGCGCTCACTCGTACTCGTACTCGCGCACACCCGAAACGCCACAGAACACCAGAGTCCTGCCCCCAGCCCCCTGCAGACAAACGCGCACACAACACACCGCAGTTTGCTTATACTAACCCGCTCGCTTGCTTGCTTATTGCTGGAGGTCGGGACAAGGTTGACGCGCCGTCACTTTGCACACCTACACACATATGTGTAATATATATAAAATTATGTATATATGTATTATATATGTATGTGTATATATATTCGATATACCTGAACACTGAACGAGTCAATTTATTTGCTCAGAGACAACAAAGCGACATGGTCTCTCGTCCCATAATACGTAAACCTGCACCACCAGCAGCAGAAGCCACGTCATCGTCGGGCATCGTAACTCTCTCTCTCTCTCTCTCTCTCTTTCTTTGACTCACTAGTTCGCTACTACGCGACGAGACTTTTACTACATTACATAATATGTTCATGATCATGATGATGATGATGATGATGATGATTCGCGTACAATTATTTCCTAAACTCTAATCCTGAACGGATTATAGCTAGGCTATAAGGTGTAAATAGTAGTACTAGGTAGGTAGGTAGGTAGGATTATAAGGTGACTGAGCTCTGTTGACTGCGTTGTACATACTACATACCGAATAATTTCGACGGATATTTTATACTTTCAGAGACTTACATAAATTTAACAATTCTTTTTTTTTTTTCTTTTTCTTCTTCTTCTTCTTCTTCTTCATCTCTTATTCATGTTTATCCTATATATATATATATATGGCATGCATGTTAATGTATGTTTTATCGTGTATTATAGCACCGTATGCGGGTTCCTTCGATCTTGGATGGATCTTTTTTTTTTTTTTTTTTTTTCGTTATCTTTTTTTTCAAATCGTTCGGTGTCTGGCCTGCTGCAGGAGAACGAAGAGTTCAACTTTGTTTTTGTCGCGAGACGTTTTATTTTATTTTATTTTATTTTATTTTTTTGTTAGTATTTTTTTTTTTTTTTTTTTTTTTTTTTGAGAGAGAGAGAATATAATTGTATAATACACAAGTAGAAATAGTTTGATACCAAGTTTATAATGTCGTATGCCGATAATTTTATCATCGCACAAATTTTTCAGAATATATATACATATATATAGTATGTAGGTATTAAGGTGATTCAAAAAAAAAAAAAATTTTTTTTTTTCCTTTCACTAACAGGCTCAAAAGTTTCATTTGGGTCAAAAAGTATGCCTGTTAAAATATGAGCTCTTAATATTAATATTAAGAGTGGGCGCATCGCACTTTTCGATTTTCCATAAGAATAACATGGGATAAATCATTCTTGCTTCTTCTGATTTTTATAACTAGCAAATGATATGTCACACAGAGAATCTACAGACATATTTTTGTCGAGAATTGAACGCTCTACAAAAAAGTTCGGAGTTATTTTCCAATAAGTCCACTCGTTCAAAAGTTATTCAAGGTCAAAGTTTAATTTATTTTAATTGATTTTTATGTTAATTTTTACAATTTTAATTTTTTAATTTTTTTGTATTTTTCGTTTTTCATTTTCCAACCAAAACATGTCTGTAGATTCTTTGTGTGACGTATCATTTGCTAGTTATAAGAATCAGAAGAGGCAAAAATAATTTATCCCATGTTATTCTTATGGAAAATCGAAAAGTGCGATGCGCCCACTCTTAATATTAATATTAAGAGCTCATATTTTAACAGGCATACTTTTTGACCAAAATGAAACTTTTGAGCCTGTTAGTGAAAGAAAAAATTTTTTTTTTTTTTTTTTTTGAATCACCCTAGTAGGTATACAAAAAATTTTTGGGAACTGATGAAAAGTTCTTCATTTTTTTTTTTTTTTTTTTTTTTTTTTTTTTTTTTTCCTCGATAGTTTCGTCAATATTTACGAAATTTAATAGAATAATAAAAACAGAACGTTCAGAATTATTTTTACCACGAAAATACGTGTATATATATATATATATATATATATATATATATATATAGTATAATATGTGTGTACATAATATTATGAAAAGAAGATGAATTTTGTGAAAAATATAAACCGTTTTTTATCAATATTAATATATGTATGTATGATATGCAATAATTTTTATATAACTATACCTATATATATATATATATATATATATGTATTACTAACTAATACATTGTCTGATTATTAAAAACGCGCATATATATTGCTCGATTATACATATATATATATATATATATATATATATATATATATGATAAATATGTATTATAATTTGTTTGTTTTCGGCTGTTAGTATAATATATATATATATATATATATATATATATATATATACCTATTTATTATATCTGCGTATACATAAATAACATATATATGTATACATGTCGCGACCGATCGCAATGTTTCAAGATTCTACCTCAAGCTTTTTCTCTCTCTCTTTTTTTTTTTTTTTTTTTTTTTTTTTTTTTTTTTTTTTTTTTTTTTTCTTTACCTCTCCTCTCCGCCCCTCTCTATCTCCTTACCCCTCACCGCACCGTGAAATCTTCTGTTAGCTTTTGGGTGACGTAACATGCTAAATTCGTAGACCTGACCTAACCTAACGGTACGATCGTTGCTCGAACCGCGCACGTATTTCGATATGATTAACACGCCTTATCCGCGTGTTCGAAAAAAAAAAAAAAAAAAAAAAAAAAGAAAATAAAATCTACGTATACCTACCTACTAACTATCTGCATTATGCGGTCATGTTTCTTATCACAGTTTTGAAAACGTCTCAAACCTCGTAATAATATTATAATATATATATATATATATATATACATAATACATAAATAAAATAATAATATATTCATTGGATCTTTTTTTTTTTTCCCTGTTTAACCAAATATCTTCTTCTTCGTCTTTATTCTTCTTTCAGTTTGCAAATTTCTGTGAAAATAATTTTTCCTGTTCTTCTCGCCAATTTTTTTATATATATATATATATATACAATTATACATATATTTATATATATATTTAGTTCATCTTTGTTGCTTCCTTCTAATACCGAGTACCTGAATAATTGGTATTTCTCAATTCTGAATTCTACCGAGAAAAAAAAAAGAAGAAAAAAAAAAAAAAAAAAAATACTCGCATCATCAAACATATATGAATCATATAGAAATTAAATTAAATTAAATTAAATTATGAAATATATAAAAATATTCCCGAACGAATTACGAGTCATATTCTTCTACGTAATGCATATATATATATATATATATAATATAAGGATAAACAAAAAATATTTATATAATATATATATAATACGGTGCGAACGCGGTTTTCGTATATAATATGTACCTATATAGGTATACATATGTTTCTCACATCTAAATTCGCATTTATTATTATTATCGTTAAACGGAACACAGCTCTAGCTCATCGCATGATATAGAGGTGGAAAAAACGCAATTCCGAATGAACTTAACGCAATCGGCAAGGTGACTTTACGTGCGTGCGTGCGTGCGTGCCTCCTCCTCCTCTCTCCAAAAAACAGATCCTCGCTGCTATTCCCTCATACCCTGTACCAACCTCGACGGGTATACATACATATATATATATCGACACCTATATGCATGCATGCATACACACACACACATACGTTTGAAGAACGAAAAACACGACGATGACGCAGTATCGCAGATATTACTTTGTCCTTTGTCGGTCAAAATGAAACGATAATAATTTTATACATATATATATGTATATGTATATATATATATATATATCTACCTGTTTATATAGCATAAAGAGAGTGTAGATATAATTATACAAGTATATAACTCTCCGACTATAAGCTAATAATGTATAACATATTTATTATTGTTGTCATTATTATTATTATTATTATCTAATATATATATACATAAATATGAATATATAAAAAAAAAAAAAAAACTATACATAACCGCATGAGGAACAACAACGACACCTCTCTTTCCTTATTTTTCTATGTATATGTATATCGCGTCACTAATGCCATAAGGTCGTAAGCGCCAAAAAATAAAAAAAAAAAAAATTTCGTGTTTTTGGTGGCAAAATCTTTTTCATGCAATATAACATCATTTGGGCATATCCGGAAAAAAAATTTTTTTTTTTTTGGCGTTTACGACCTTATGGCATTAGTGACGCGATATATGTATGTATGTATATAATATGTTCAGAGTTCAGTCTTATGCAATACTATAAATATCCCTAGTGTATGCATATATATATGTGTATGTATAATACGTATACATACCTACGAACGACACAACGACGTCGAGGTAAGTATATATACTTATATATATATATATATATATATATAGGTATATGTTTGCGCTCACGACCTACGCAACATGACGGCGACTGGCTAGCGACAATTATTATTTTTAACTCACGACACTATCTATCTCGTTGCCTCCTCAGCTTACTATTATATATATATATATATATATACTAAAACTCTCGAGATACAATTCATGCATACATGCATGCATGCATACAATAAAATATGTTACATACGGAAATAGATGTATGTACATACAGTATAATATGGTTTTTGATTTTTCTTCTATATATTAATTTCTATATTTTAATATAGTAATTTTATAAACTTTATCGATTTTGTGAATTTTTCTATATATATATTAGGGTGGCCGTTAAAAAAAAAAGTTTGCGCTCCAACTTGAAAAACATTAAGTTTACCTCGAAAAAATAGGATCCTCCAAATTTCAATGCTCTATCTCATTTTTAAGGGGTGCCGGCAATTTTTTGTTTTATTTTAATTTTAATTTTTTTTTTTTTTTTTGCTTTTGAATTTGTTTTTTTAACTTTTTTTTTCTTTCTTTCTTTTTCTTCATCCAAAATAAGATTTCATTTGTTTGATTTTTTCTCATCGATATAAAATTCGAAAAAATCAAACAAATAAAATCTTATTTTGGATGAAGAAAAAAAAAAAAAGAAAAAAAATTTGAAAAAAAAAAAATGAAAAAAAAATTAAAATAAAACAAAAAATTGTGCCGGCACCCCTTAAAAATGAGATAGAGGATTGAAATTTGGAGGATCCTATTTTTTCGAGGTAAACTTAAAGGTTTTTCAAGTTGGAGCGCAAACTTTTTTTTTAACGGCCACCCTAATATATATATACATTGATAATTATATTGAATTTCTGTATATATAATACATATATATATATATATATATATTTATATTGAATATAATATACAGACTATATATATAATATTGTCGAAAGATTTTTCTTAAAATAATTCTGATAAACGAAGAAAAAATAGTGAAAGTAAAAGTAAAAAAAAAAAAAAAAAACAATTTTCTTTAACCGACTATATATATATATATATATATATATATTATGGCTATATTATATATCTGACTAACTTGTCGCAGGAAACTTCCGTTCCCGGTATTATAAGTATATATATAGTATATAGGTATAACCTTGTCTATATGTCTAGAAATTTGTCTCTTCTTTTATAATATATCATATTATATATATATATATATATATATATATAGATAATATACTGACTCACCTAACTCACACACATATATACTTATATACCTACCTAACTCGTCTAGCTAAGCTCCTCTCGCCATTGACTCGTAAGATATTCGAAATACTTAACGAGTTATGCAACCGCGTTAGATTATAGAGGTACAACTACCTACCTACTATATAGGTATAATATATATAGATATATACGTAGTACGTTGTTAGATACTATATATATAAATATAACCTATCTACGTATGTATATGTATATAGGTACGCACATATACTAAGAATATATAATATATGACGTAATTTATCTATACAAGGTAGGTACACAAACAACTATATAACAACTCACGACACTATATATATATATATATATATATTTGAGTATAATAATTACGTAATTACGCCTCTATATATCTTTCTATATATATATATAGCAAAAAATCACATTAGACCTTTTTTTGTAGATCGTTTAATTTCCTACAAGAATATGTATTGATTTTTATAACACGATGATTCGTTGGAACGGAATAAAATTCCAAATAAAAAAAAAAAAAAAAAAAAAAAAATTTCCTGTGTTATTTAAATGGGAAATCAAAAATCGCGATGAGGCACCTCTTAATATTGATATTAAGAGCTCAAATTTTCAGAGGACTTTTTTTTTTTCATCATCTTGAACAATATTTTCATGGTAACTAAAGAAAAAAAAATTAAAAGTTTTTTTTTGCCCCACCCTAGTATACATAGTATATTTACATATAAATATTTATTAAATATTCGTATCAATTGATTAATTAATAATGATAATAATAATAATAATAATAATAATAATAATGAACGAGAGAATTGGAACACACGTATTTCATCATTTAATATGTCATATACATATATATATATGTATGTATTTTAATATATATATATATATATATGCGTATGACTGATCGGCGAGAGTTTTGCGCAATTATAATTTTTTAACTTCGCGTTAAAAGTTTAAATATAACGTTATGAGGATACATAATATTATATTTTTATCTATAATATAAAAATTATGTATATATATATAGTATGTATGTATGTATGTATACATAAATAATAGATATATAAATATATATATATATATATATATATATATATGTATATGAAATATGGATTATATAATATATAGTAATAACCCGGTTAAATTTCAGATAAAAAAAAAAAAAAAAAATGTAAAAAAAAACAAAACAAACAAACTAATTAATCTAACTAACTTTATTGATAAACTGACGTAATATTATTATATATATATATATATATGGGGAATTCCACGTGAACTCGACCAATGTTTTTCCCTCACCATTTTTGATTTGCTTCACGATTTTTTATACGATTCTACGATCTCGAAAAAGCACTGCTGAATTTTTTCAGATTTTTCCCTCCAACCGTTAATTTTCAATGATTATTCAAACCCATTTTGAAAACGGCATTTTTTAAAAATCTCGAAAAATTCTCAAAAATATTATTTTTTATTTCGATCATTTTGACACCCCTCCCATGATGGGATCATTATTGCTTCTTTTTTTTTCAGCACTTTTAACATTTTGATAAAACGAAACACCATGTTCCAACGTTTCAAAAATTCTTGAAAAATTACCAAAAATTCTGTGTTCAATTCTGAACGTTTTCGCGTGAGACCCACGATGACGGACGGAAAATACTTTTTTTTCGGAAAAATTACTTTTCTTTGTCTGTCATCGTGGGCCTCATGCGAAAACATTTAGAATTGAACTCAGAATTTTTGGTGATTTTTCAAGAATTTTCGAAACGTTGGAACATGGTGTTTCGTTTTATCAAAATGTTAAAAGGGCTGAAAAAAAAGAAGCAATAATGATCCCATCATGGGAGGGGTGTCAAAATGATCGAAATAAAAAATAATATTTTTGAGAATTTTTCGAGATTTTAAAAAAATGCCGTTTTCAAAATGGGTTTGAATAATCATTGAAAATTAACGATTGGAGGGAAAAATCTGAAAAAATTCAGCAGTGCTTTTTCGAGATCGTAGAATCGCATAAAAAATCATGAAGCAAATCAAAAATGGTGAGGGAAAAACATTGGTCGAGTTCACGTGGAATTCCCCATATATATATATATATATGTATGAGCGTTGAAATAAAATAAAATAAATAAACCAATAATTAAATAAATCAATCAATAAAATATCGCAAGAATTTAAATTTTGTAAAATATAAATCTAAAATTCCAGAAAGTTGATGAAAAAAAAAAAAAAAAAAAAAATATCACTGTTCTTTTGTACAACGTCTGTGACTATGGTGAAGGTATGTATATGTATACGTGTATGTATAGTCACACTATTATAATAGTACTTGGGTATAATTACGCAGGCGCCTATAGTAGAATCGTATAGTAAGTCGTATAGACCGAACGTTACCCCCATATATATATATATATATATATACGTTCCTGTTTCAGTCGTAAATTAACGAATGTTAAAAATAGTCGTCATATAAGATAGCCTATAGGTATATAGGTACTATATATATATATATATATATATAAAGACCGGAAGTACGGCGCGCGTCTTCCTGCTGCAGTTGCTGCGAGGCTGGGTATATGCATGCATGCAAGCCTGCGCTGCACCCTCTCGGATGCGTTTACCATTCGTTATTTCCTCTCGAGGGTTCTCTCCTCAGATATTTTACTTTTTTTTTCTTTCTTTCCCCTGTCACATTTCTTTCGATTTTTTTTTCTTTCTTCTTCGTTTTTTTTTTTCTTTTCTTTTTTCTTTTTCAACTTCTTATATATAGTGCAGTTATCCAAAGACGCGACGCGAGATAAAATAATACAGCATAATATCATAGTCTATAGTTTATTATATTACAAAGATTTTTTTTTTTTTTTTTCTTTTTTTTTTTTTTTTTTTTTAGTGGTAAAAATTACAAGACGAGTTTTGCTTTATTTGAAGTTAATTTGGGGGTCTGCCCGGAAATTTTCTTTCTAACGTACCACCCTAATATATATTATATATATCGACAGCTTAATAACATAGTCACGTGAGCCGAAAAATGGACTTTTTCGAGGTCAGACAAACGTATCTCCAAAAAAAATGGTTCTCTGCATTGGAAATTCTTTGATGAATGCATAGAGCCATCAACCATAATTCGGTGTGATAGTGACGTATCTCCACGTTTTTTTTTTTTGTGTGATACAGTCGTAACTCCACACTTACGTGGTCTTAACTTTTCCGAGTGTCAAATTATTTGTAACATAGTAACGTATCTCCATTCTTTTGTGGAGATACGTTACTCTGTTACCGAACCAGACTGTACATACGTCTGTTTCACACAAAAAAAAAATGGCACTTACGCTTCTGTGTTTCAAATTTTTATTTATACCGCGAAAATGTTTCAATTACATTGACGAGTGCGAAAATGAAAGAAAAATGGAGATACGTTTCTATCACATAAAAAAAAAAAAAAAAAAAAAAAGGCCAAAATTATGACGCTTACGTGACTATGTTATTAGGCTGTCGATATATATATTGTCTGCACAGCTATATAACTCAATATTGTTACATATATTTTGTGTAATAATCCCGAGTTAGTGTCTTAGTCGTACATACACATATATACATATCGTCGAGTATATTATATAGTAGCGGGACTACGACGTCGATAGCTCGCTCGCTCGCTCGCGCAACACAACCCGTGTAACACGATCGCAAGAGAGCTCTCTGCCTGCGCTACGGCGACGACGAGAGGGACCATGAACCTATAATTGCCGGCACGTTGAACGCTGACACGTGATTTAGTCGCATTCATGCGTCTTGTCTGTGTAACACCCCCCCTAATCCCCCCCCCCTCCCGCCGCATTACGATACGATTAGCTAATTTATTCTACTCACTTATATTATATATATATATTAGGGTGGCGCAAAAAAACCGACTATTTTTTTTTTTTTGAGTCTCGGGTGAAAAAATGTTAGTTTTTGATGTTTTAAGAGCCCTCTCCAAAGGACAGCTAAAAAAAAAATTTTTAAGAGGTCGCTCCAAATTTTTTTAAATTTCAAAAATCGTCAAAAATCGATTTTTTTTTTTTTTTAAATTTTTTTTCTCGTTACGGTATAATTTTACAGTCCAAAAAAAAAATAAGTTTCTGAAAGTTTCAGTTCAAAATTTGAATTTTGAAAGGTCGCTCATAATTTTTTAATAATTAAATAATTAAAAAATCTAAAGTAATGCACTGATAAATTAAAAAAAATTATGAGCGACCTTTCAAAATTTTAATTTTGAACTGAAACTTTCAGAAACTTATTTTTTTTTTTTGGTCTGTAAAATTATACCGTAACGAGAAAAAAAATTAAAATCCGAATTAGAAAAAAAAAAAATTCGATTTTTGACGATTTTTGACGATTTTTGAAATTTAAAAAAATTTGGAGCGACCTCTTAAAATTTTTTTTTTTGAGCTGCCCTTTGGAGAGGGCTCTTAAAACATCAAAAACTAACATTTTTTCACTCGAGACTCAAAAAAAAAAAAAAATAGTCGGTTTTTTTGCGCCACCCTAATATATATATATATATATTATATTATATACTTTCACCTTTTTTTCTTTTTTTCTTCATTTATTTCGTTTTATTTTATTTTATTTTATTTTATTTTATTTTATTTTATTTATTTATTTATTCATTCGTTCTTCTTTTTCTTTCCCCTTATATTATCTATAACTAAAACCCCTATGTATATAGAGCTTTTCGCAGCTGATAGAAGAGAAGCGAGAAGAGGAGGACAAAAAAATGAAAAAAAAAAAAAAAAGAAAAAAAACCCTACGAATTGAGAAAGGTCCTGGTCTGATCTCTGCATAAGCTGAAGCAGAAGCAGAAGCAACAGCAGGTTGTTGCTTTGTATGACTACTGTCTGCTGTCTGGTCGTATCGATTTTGCTTCTCTCTCTCTCTCTTTCTCTCTCTCTCTTGCTTTCTCTTTCTTTCCGTTTATATATACTACGTAACACAGAAAAAAAGGTCAACTTTGAGCCAAGAAAATTATTCTTGATTAAAGATAATTTTACGGTCCAAAAAAAAAAAAAAAAAAAAATTGAAGATCGAAATTTTCTCGGATCAAATCAGAAAATTTTTTGCTCGAACCAAGAAAATTTTGAAAAAATTTTCTTGGTTCGAGCAAAAAATTTTCTGATTTGATCCGAGAAAATTTCGGTCTTCATTTTTTTTTTTTTTTTTTTTTTTTTTTTTTTTTTTTTTTTTGGACCGCAAAATTATTTTGAATCAAGTCAATCTTTCTTTCTGTATATTAGTATATATATACTAGGTAGTAGCTATACATATAGTTACGAGGCAGTTGGTCACGTTGCTTGAATTTATCACTTGATTCTGGGGGAGAGAATTTTGAAGATTCGCGTTCGCAGTGGCTTCGCGGTCACGTGACCAAGAGTACCTCTCTATATTACCAGCTCATTCATCGCCGTATACCGCAACAACGCACTAAAACAGTGCGTCACGAAATTATTGATATACAGAGAATTCATCCCCCATATTCTAATTAATCCATTATACCCATTACCCATTATTATTCTGTCCCCATTTACCATTCATTCATTTCCATTCCCCCCCCCCCCCCCGCCCCCCCAATTTTATTTTCTATACAACATCGTTAATCCACCGTGGCCAATATAATATTGTTATAAGGTATAAGGTATCCCCGTACAATTATAGCGATGAAATAAATAATCAAATGACGTAAATGAAAAATATATATTATATATAATTCGCGTCACTAATACGCTATAAGGTCGTAAGCGCAAAAAAAAAAAAAAAAAAAAAAAAATTCGTGTTTTTGGTGGCAAAATCTTTTTCATGTCATATAACATCGTTTGGGCATATCCGGAAAAAAAAAATTTTTTTTTAGCACTTACAACCTTATGGCATTAGTGACGCGAATTATGTATTATATATCGGTCGTGTGTATATAGGACGACGCGCGTATTATACAAAATTTATTAACTAATATTATAATTATTTATTTATTTATTTATTTAATTAATTAATTAATTAATTGATTGATTGATTAATTAATTTCCTCGATTATAGAAAGAAGATTACGAGATATATATAATTATTGTCAGAGACTGATATAGGTATATAACTTTAGTTTGAACTTTCGTTAAAGGCCGATATTACGTCCTTGAATAATGCGCGCATATATATATATATATATATATATATATATATATATAAGAAGAAGAAGAAGGAACTTTTGTATTATAACATGTTTGTTACCACGTTGCTTAACAAACTATATAATCTCTCTCGCGACGATGGTTTATACGTTCATAGTTGCGTTGGTGCAATATATGCAACGCGGTGTTAAAGGTCACTCCTTATTCCTTTATGCTGCATGCTGTATGCTGCATGCTGCAGCACCGACCAAGATATACAATATATAAATATATACACAGTGATTCAAATTGAAAAAATTAAATTTAGTATAGTATTAAAATTTCGCGCAATTAGGAATCAAACAAGGATCTGAATCACCCGGTATATATATATATATGAGGTATTCCACGCCGTTTCGAACGGTCAAAAAAATCACCGCTTCCGAAAAAATCGTAATTTGGTCCTCGAACACAACTATATCGAAAGAATTTTTGTGAATTTTTTCAGAATTTTCGGATTGCATTTGTGGATTTTTTCCAAATTCCAACTTTTTTTACAAACTTCCGTATCTCAAAAGTATAAGATCCTACAAGAAAATTTATGAGACACAAAAGTTGCAGTTTCGAATCAACTTTCTGAAAAAATTTTTTTGGGAATTTCTCGAATCCCAAAAATAGCAATTTTTATCAAAAATACACAAAAATCGATTTTTCAATCAATACGTCACCTTCGATTTGCCTCGATAAATCACAGAAAATACTCTCAAGTGTGGAGAACAACCCCGTATTTTTTTTGAGATGGGTGGCGCAATCGTTTGGAAGATATGCTTTATTAATTTTTTTTTTTTCTGAAATTTTTTTTTTTTTTTCTGAGAAAAAAATTAATAAAGCATATCTTCCAAACGATTGCGCCACCCATCTCAAAAAAAATACGGGGTTGTTCTCCACACTTGAGAGTATTTTCTGTGATTTATCGAGGCAAATCGAAGGTGACGTATTGATTGAAAAATCGATTTTTGTGTATTTTTGATAAAAATTGCTATTTTTCCGATTCGAGAAATTCCCAAAAAAATTTTTTCAGAAAGTTGATTCGAAACTGCAACTTTTGTGTCTCATAAATTTTCTTGTAGGATCTTATACTTTTGAGATACGGAAGTTTGTAAAAAAAGTTGGAATTTGGAAAAAATCCACAAATGCAATCCGAAAATTCTGAAAAAATTCACAAAAATTCTTTCGATATAGTTGTGTTCGAGGACCAAATTACGATTTTTTCGGAAGCGGTGATTTTTTTGACCGTTCGAAACGGCGTGGAATACCT
Organism: Tenthredo mesomela; assembly: GCA_943736025.1. NCBI lineage: Eukaryota > Metazoa > Arthropoda > Insecta > Hymenoptera > Tenthredinidae > Tenthredo > Tenthredo mesomela. The sequence continues at coordinate 57,790,676 of OX031014.1, forward strand.
CATATATATATATATATATCGACTCACGCGTTTAGGGTCGCACGTGACTGTGGTTCTCTGGAACAATCTGAGCACTGACTATACATATACATATACATATAGCCGAAATTCCATACCTATTATATATATATATATATATATACCTATAGGTATATAGATACCGCCTATATATTACACGGTGAAGTCCTACGAAAGTTAGAAATAAATAGAATAGTATAATATAGTGGGAAATAAATATATATATATATATATATATATATATATATATATAAGGACGAAATTTGCCATCGTATATAGTTTTCATATTACCTAGTATAGTTCGTTAAATAAATAAATAAATAAGTATATTATATTGCATTGTATTGTATATTATATACCTATATACCTAATAATTGATTGATTGTCGTAACCGTGCGTATATAACGTTACACCGGCTTCTTCCCTCAGACAGATATATACAGAAAAGCTGTTATATAATTTTCATGCGTATTACTACATACACTTTTTGGTGGTATTACGGGATTTATTATTCAAATTTTATTTACTCCGTGAGTTTTATATACTATTATAATATTATATAGGGAATGAGAATATTGGAAGATTATAGATTATATATGGGGTATTCCAGGAATTTTCGAACGGTCCCGAACCCTCACCCCCTCCGATTTCAAAATGATTTCGTATGATCGTAGCCCTAGATCTTTGGAAAGTTTGTGAATTTTTTCAGATTTTTGCGAGTATCCGTTCGGTAGTTGCGAATTTTACGAAATTATTCATTTCGACAATCTTGTGTTTTTCAGTCAATTTTAGTTCGAAAACGAAGAATCGTATGTTTCCTCGTAACCCCGGCCTCGCAGCTCAAAATTGACTTCAGATTTGAGTTCCTGAGAGCCGAAAACCCTTAAAATCGAAAATGCAAGCACTTTCCAAAGTTTTTGAATTCAGACCTTATTATATTGGACGTTTCAAGATATTGAAATCGCTGTAACTTCAAAACCCATGCTCGGCCCATCGTGAACCAGGTATCAAAAGTTGATGTTTTCTATGCAGAATTTTGTGTAAAAATTTCAGGAAAACAAAAGATGGACTTTTCTCGAAAATCAAAATATAAGCTTTATTATTGAAAAAATCGATAGTTCCAGGCTTCCGAAAAATCAATGATTATTACCGCTTTGAAGTACGATCGAATCCCGTCACATTATATGCCGTTAGATTTTTCGTACGATTCTTCGTTTTCGAACTAAAATTGACTGAAAAACACAAGATTGTCGAAATGAACAATTTCGTAAAATTCGCAACTACCGAACGGATGTTCGCAAAAATCTGACAAAAATTCACAAACTTTCCAAAGATTTAGGGCTACGATCAGACGAAATCATTTTGAAATCGGAGGGGGTGAGGGTTCGGGACCGTTCGAAAATTCCTGGAATACCCCATATATATATATATATATTTATATTAGGGTGCTTTTTTTGAAACGACTATTTGTTTTTTGCAATTCCCCATTGAAAATCTTGTTGTAGATGTCGAAAAGGGAATCCTGTCCAATTTTTAGCTCTTCATTCCAATTCCAGCACTCGCGTTTTTCTTTTTAAGTTTTCCCATGCTAAAAGCATTTAAACATTACGACTTTTTCTTTCAGCGCGCAAAACTCAGCCGCATTTCAATGGATTGTTCTCATCCAAAATTCATTTTACAGAGAATTTAGTGTTCTTCAAAAGTGCTTCAGGTAGTTTGGCTGTGGTTTCAATCGCTGCACTTGTGTGAGCCTCCAAAGTCGATTTTATGCATAATTCTTCTTTCTCGCTGTGGGCGAATAAACAGTTGGACTTGGAGAAAAAAACTTCGGAACAATTTTGTAGGAAATTTATTTCTCTACAAAAAAAGTCCAATGCATAAAGTCTCTCAAACCAGTATTTAAAAAGATATAAGGACTTTGATTTTTTAAAATATAAAATTCCAACAAAATATCAAGTTCAATATTTTCAAGTCAGTCAAACTATCTTGGGCACTTTTGAAGAACACTAAATTCTCTGTTAAATGATTCTATGGATGAGAACAATCCATTGAAATGCGGCTGAGTTGTGCGCGACTAAAGAAAAAATCGTAATGTTCACATATGCTTTTAGCATGGAAAACCTTAAAACGAAAAGCGCGAGTACTAGAATCTGGAATTAAGAGCTAAAAATTGGACAGGATTTCCCTTAGTTTCGACGTCTACAAAAATATTTTCAATGGGGAGTTGCAAAAAAAAAAAAGAATAGTCATTTAAAAAAAAGCACCCTAACGTATATATATCAGAAAATATTCTTATATTATGTAAATCGCAATGATTACGCGAATTTGAAAAATATTTTATTATAAAAACAACTCGATGATGAATGTGTAGGTAGGTATAGATAATATATTATGTACTATGCCTGGGAAGAAAAGAAAAACAAAAAAAAAAAAAAAAAATTTGTGCGACTGAGGGATAGAAATTTGAAATTACTAGATATAGTGATTTAAACTAAACGGTTTGTTGTACGCTAGAATGCGGGAATGCTAAGATATAAATATGTATAGGTATATAATATACCTACTAACTCGTGGCAGTGGTATGGTGGTGGTAGTGGACAGTGAGAGTGACTCAGCGGGCGTATAAAGGATGACGTAAGATAAACTCGGGGTTGTAACAGCGCAGCATATATATATACATTCTTACATCTTTCATCCCATTACTTCACAAACCGACCAGCAAACCATTCAAGATGGTATCCAAAAAGTAGGGACTGACCTGTGTGCGCAAGGGACGCGCCCTAAATCAACCTGCTATATGCTTTTTCTCCCAGAGACGACGAGTTCATCCTAAAATCCGATTTTCTTATTTCTTTTTTTTTTTCTATTTTTTCGTTCAAACAGCTCCTCATTTAAGGGGGTATCCCCACCTTTAAATAGGTCAACATTCTGAGAAAGAGATTGATATTTTACAGCGAATTTGAGAGTCTGATCAAATCCAAAAAAATCATGAAGTTGAGGGAGGGTTTGACCCTCATTATCCATACTTAACATTGGATATTACTTTGAGTCTAATAGTAGTTACGCTGAATATAGAAAAATACAAAATTACTCGGTTGTCGCAAAGAATCAGTAGTACCGTTGGATCGATTCTGGAATTTTTGGTCCTCAATTGTTGAGAAGAGATGCCTCTATCATATGAACATAGAACTTTTTGATATCGCGAAAATTGCCTGACTCGCTTAGTTTTTACTGAGATTTTTCTAATTCTTCAATTTTTTTTCTCTATTTTTTCTATTATCTCAACCAAAAATAGTCATATCAAAAAGTTCTATGTTCATATGATAGAGGCATCTCTTCTGAACAATTGAAGACCAAAAATTCCAAAATCGATCCAACGGTACTACTGATTCTTTGCGACAACCGAGTAATTTTGTATTTTTCTATATTCAGCGTAACTACTAATAGACTCAAAGTAATATTCAATGTTCAGTATGGATAATGAGGGTCAAACTCTCCCTAAACTTCTTGATTTTTTTGGATTTGATCAGACTCTCAAATTTGCTGTAAAATATCAATCTCTTTCTTAGAATGTTAACTCATTTAAAGGTGGGGATACCCCCTTAAGATTCTAAATTTCGCGTTAATATTTTAGAACTATAAAGTTTCTCACCCGTATAACGTTCGAGATCTGGTAATACTATAACCGACTCCCATTATACGCATTACCCCGAAAGTCTACATAGCCGATGATTTATTTGAAAAAAAAAAAAAAAAAAAAAAAAAAAAAACAAACAAACTTCGAAACGAAGAAGATCGTAGTAAGTTAATAAAAAGAATTCTGAAAGCTAAAAAATCCGCGCAAGGCCAAAACTCCGAAATTTGGAAATTCACGCATAATGATATAAATCGGGCTGTATAGTAGTATCGATCGTATATCGAAGCCAATATATATATAAATGTATAGTAAAATTAATCGTCTTGAAATCAAACTTTTTGAGAAAAAAGAAGAAGAATAAGAAAGAAAAAAAAAAAAAAAAAAGAAAGAGGTTTCAAAATCCTTTTAATTATTATTCATTATGAAATCAATTTAGGTTAAACTTATATTAATATAAAGAATGAAATCGTAGTTTTTTTTTTTTTTTTTTCTTATTTTTGAAGTAGACCCAAAATTTTACAAGGCTCTGGGGATTTCCGGTTATACATAATTTTTACATAGTATATTTCAATTTTCTAAATTCTAACGTTTTTATCGATCTATAGTATAAAAAAAAAAAAAAAAAAGAAAGAAAGAAAGAAAAAAGGTAGGAGAGAAGAATAAAATAAAAAAAATACTCATACGTTGAGATATAATAATAATAATAATAATAATAATATTGTACTAATATGCAAATTTTCTGCGGTGCACTAATAGTCAGGTAAAACGTAATCGTCGTCGTCGTCATCGTCGTCGTCGTCGTCGTTAGAGGTGAGCGAGAAATAATTTCGTAATCTGCACCGTATAGAAATATATATATATATATATAAATGCAATGGATATATGTATAAGAGCAAAGAGATTGTTCAAGTTGATTCAAGTTAAAAGTCATTATACGTATTACACAATATGGCTTTGCTGAAATTGCAACGGGTTAACTTATATTAGTGTATGGTAGTATAGTAGCTGTATAGAGTGTAACATTGCATTTACTAGATAGCGGCGCGTTGCGTTGCGTTATATACACCGGGTGTCCTACACAGAAAGAAAGATTAACTTGATTGAAGAATAATATTTTCGGAGGTTCAAAAATGAAGACCGAAAATTTTCTCGTATCAAATAAAAAATTATTTCTCGAACCAAGAAAATTTTTCAAATTTTCTTGGTTCGAGAAATAATTTTTTATTTGATACGAGAAAATTTTCGGTCTTCATTTTTGAAACCCCGAAAATATTATTCTTGGCTCAAGTTAAAAAAAATTTTTTTTTTTTTTTTTTTTTTTTCTGTGTACAGCGATATATTTTCGTTATATTTAATTACGTAGTATAAATAAAAAAAATGAAAAAAGAAAATATTGAAAATTTGTTATTCAATTATTATTTTCATCGATATAATTATATATAATATATCTGATACAGATATATAAATTAACTTACTAAAAGATGATGTGACCGCGCACGGTAATATATATATACCTATAATACTCACGCACCTGAATCCACGTTTCGTTCTTCTGGACTCTGGGTCAAAGTCAGACATTAAAGAAGCCCTTGAAAGTCTTTTTTTTTAAGCAGTTCAAGGTAAATGAAAGAAATAAAATATTTATATATGTATAATATAGTGTTTTCACGTGCCTGGTGTGATATAATATAATACATATAATATATATAATATATTATATATATATATATTAGGGTGGCGCAAAAAAACCGACTATTTTTTTTTTTTGAGTCTCGAGTGAAAAAATGTTAGTTTTTGATGTTTTAAGAGCCCTCTCCAAAGGACAGCTCAAAAAAAAAATTTTAAGAGGTCGCTCCAAATTTTTTTAAATTTCAAAAATCGTCAAAAATCGTCAAAAATCGATTTTTTTTTTTCTAATTCGAATTTTAATTTTTTTTTCTCGTTACGGTATAATTTTACAGACCAAAAAAAAATAACTTTCTGAAAGTTTCAGTTCAAAATTTAAATTTTGAAAGGTCGCTCATAATTTTTTTTAATTTATCAGTGCATACTTTAGATTTTTTAATTATTTAATTATTAAAAAATTATGAGCGACCTTTCAAAATTCAAATTTTGAACTGAAACTTTCAGAAACTTATTTTTTTTTGGACTGTAAAATTATACCGTAACGAGAAAAAAAATTAAAAAAAAAAAAAAAATCGATTTTTGACGATTTTTGAAATTTAAAAAAATTTGGAGCGACCTCTTAAAAATTTTTTTTTCAGCTGTCCTTTGGAGAGGGCTCTTAAAACATCAAAAACTAACATTTTTTCACCCGAGACTCAAAAAAAAAAAATAGTCGGTTTTTTTGCGCCACCCTAATATATATATATATATATATATATATATATATACATAGGTAGTATATAAAAAAAGAGGAAATATAATATAATATATTAGTCCAGGATTTTTAGACATTCGCTCCGCAAAAAATCCTGATAATTGATTTTTCGATTGGATTTATGTCAGAGAGTGTCCCCTAAGTATGAAACCGCAAGTTTGTGTTGTCCGAAACCGCGAGCGTTAGCCGTTATCTTGAAAAACGCCTTTTTGCAAATATCTCGGAAACGGTGAGTTTTACGTTAAAAATTGTAAGGACCTTTTTTGTAGAAGATCAAATTTCCCATCTTTTTTATTTCAAACTTTTTTCTCTATTGTTAATATTTGCCGAGATATAGTCGATCGAAAAAAACAATTTTTACATTTTTTTTTCGTATTTCCACAAATTATCGAGATATTTTCCAAAAACAAAAATTTGGATTTTTCAATCGACTGTATCTCGGCAAATATTAACAATAGAGAAAAAAGTTTTGTATAAAAAAGATGGGAAATTTTATCTTCTACAAAAAAGGTTCTTACAATTTTTAACGTAAAACTCACGGTTTCCGAGATATTTGCAAAAAGACGTTTTTCAATATGGCGGCTAAAGCTCACGGTTTCGGACGACACAAACTTGGTTTTACACTTAGGGGACACCCTCTGACATAATCTAATCGAAAAATCAATTATCAGGATTTTTTGCGGAGCGAACCCATTTTCAGTGCTAAAATTCCTGGACTATATATGAATGAGAATTATTACGGGATTCCGGAACAAAAATTTCTCGTTATAGTATTATATAGTGTATAATACATATTAATATATATTATATAGTATATTAAAATATAGTTATCGTGTGAAAAAAAAAAAAAAAAAATAGATTAGCTACGTGTACATTAATTAATTAATTAATTAATTAATTAATTAATTAATTAATGAAATGATTATCGAAATAATATAATTATTAATCGAAAAAAAAAAAAAAAAAAATGAGAAAGAACGCTACCTATACGTATATATAATAATATTATTTATTTGAACAGCTTTTAGACAATTTTATATACCACACAGTCGTTTGGACGATGATAATTAGAGTTTCTATATTAAATATTCTTCTTTATGGAAGAATTATTTTGAATTATTATTATTTTTTTTTTTTTTTTTTTTTCAATTCTTTTCTTTTCTTTTACAAGGTATATAATATACCTAATATATGTACATATATACATGTACTACCTAACATCGTTTGTCCAGACTTTGAGCAAATTTTATTATTGACACACAAACGCAAAAGAGAATAAATTTTTTTTTTTTTTTTTATTATTTCCTTTTAATTCCTTCCTCTCTCCCACCTATATTACGTACTATATACCTATACACTTTCTGATATCCTCGTTGTTGTTACAGTCGTGTAATATTATAATAATCGTTTAAATATTTAAACGATATGGTATATCATATAATATATAATATTATTATTATTATTATTATTATTATTTATAATGAAATTAATTCAATCATTAATTCTGGTATCTGCGATTTAGGGATATGGTTATACTACCTACCTATTACATCGAGAGAGAGAGAGAGAGAGAGAGAGAAAAAGACAAAAAAGAAAACTACGTCTTGACAAATATATTATATATTATATATATATATAAATATATATAAATGAATGTCTAAAACGCAAAAAGGTTCGTTTTCTGTTTACTTATAGTATTGAAACGAAGAAACTGTTGGCTCTTGCCATATTATGCTACGCTATATTATAGCTCTTTAAAGACCAAATAGTATAGCTATATGTATGCAATTTTCTTTTTGGCAAGGGTCTTGCAATTATATTATATTATATTATATTATATTATCTCTTATATTTTCTTCTTTTCCAAATTAGATAATATCACACGTGTAGGAATCCGTTGGTTATAATAATAATAATAATAATAATAATAATAATAATAATAATAATAATAATAATAATTGGAAGAGAAAAAAAAAAAAAAAACATTTTTTTTTTTTTTTTTTTTTTGTTACGTTTTTCATTATAATATAAGAGATATTATATAGATGTATAGTATATATAGCGATATAGGTATACATCCAGATTTACAGAAAGAATGAGAAACGGAGATGATAGTTAGGTGTGGCCGGATGTGTTCTTCCTCGGAACCCCTAAGAAGATAAAGATAGCCCGCAGTCTGCCTCTGCACCCTCAGCAGGGATATTTCTTTCTTTCTTTATATATACGTACGTGCGTATATACGGTCTGTGTTACACCAACGGCGTAGAAAGTGGCCAAACGAACGAATCTGTTTTTCCATTTTCTTCCTTTTTTTTTTTTTTGTTATGTGATTTCTTTAAATTCCATTATTTATTATTTAATTTTTTTTTTTTTTTTTTTTTCAATAATAATTCAAATTTCGTATCGTAATATTGCGAGATAAATTATAGTTTCTTGAATGGTGCATATAGGTGGATGATGAAAAAAAGAAACAAAAAAAAAAAAAAAGACAATCCTCATAAAACTTCATTCAAATTCGACGAAGAGAGAAAAAAAAAAAAAAAAAAAAAAAAAAAAAAATTCATCTTCATTTTTTTCCAGACATTTATATATATATACGAATACGCCCCTGTGTGTGTGTATATGTGTGTGTGTGTAGGTGGACCCCAAAACTCGACCGGATTATGCATACTTCATATGTATTACTATATATGCATACGTATTATTCTAAACTTGTATATCATATGTATGTGTGTGTGTGTGTGTGCTATACTATAGGCGCATCCTTGAAATACGTTTAAACAACTTGGTCGTCGTCAAAATTCCAGATGTTACGAAACACCCGTTTTTCATCTTCTTTACTTATATTATATATATATATATATATATAGGCTTGTGTATATATATATATATATATATATATATATATATACATGTATGTATGTACGATATATGAAGATTAATATATATCGCGGTTGCATTTAGTTTTCAATCTACTACCGGATGTATTTGTCATATTTTCTACTCCTTCCTCTGCTGCACCACCTCAAAACTCATCATAATTTTTTTTCTACTTTTTTTTTCCTTTTTAACTTATGCCTATGACTAATATCACAGATAAACTATAATATATATATATATATATATAATACAAGCGTGGTGTCGGCTAACTCCGCGATATTTATCATATATTATATATATCGTTAAATTTATAATATATATTATACATATATACTATATAAAACTGGCTCTTGGAAATTTGAACTTCTCTCTTTCGAAGGATCGATGAACCGGAAATATAGGTAGTGGTAGTGACTTCATTTAGCGTTTTAAAATCTTTCTAGTATACTACAGTAGTTTTTTTTTTTTTTTTTCTTTCCTTCTCTTATTTAAAATAAAAACTTTTTAGTATCGTCAAAAGTTAATCTATATATTATCTATAGTACTTCAATTATTTCAAAACCTATTTGTAACATAATATCGAACGACTATAAATTATAACAATAACTAACTGAATATTTTTTTTTTTGTTTTCATTTGACTTTTCATATTAATTAATATACTAACGATGATCATTAAATCGTGTTCTTTTTTTTAAATCATTTTCAATCATCATTCAGTATATATATATATATATTATGAATTAAGTACCATTAAGTATGAAAAAGATATTATATTTAATTATATATTATGATGTTTACTATAATATATATATATGTATACCTATAATATAACTGCACGAGCAGTAAAGAAAATCATAAGAATAAAAAGAATCTAGCAGCTGCATGCATATAGTATATAAATATCAAATGAAATTATTACAAATATGTTTACGACGATTAATAAAGTGCAATAACTCGATTTGTCCTTCGTGGTTTATAATAATAGGATTCGTCATAACGAAAAAATATATGAAATTATATTCGAATTTTGTTTACAACGCATCACACAATATTTCAACAACGTATTTTTTTTTTTTTTTTTTTTTTTTTTTCATTATCATTGTGTTTAAAATGTAAATAGCGCATAAATAATAACATTTTTATTATTTTTCTATTATAAATAACGAACTATGCTATGCTATGTATGTATGAGGAAAATGAAATTTTGTCAATTTGTTTTTTTTCCTTCTTTTTTCTCTCTACAGATTTTTGATAAATATATAGTATATATCATGTGCATATGTATTCTTAAAAAAAAATTTCCTATTACACGTAAATACGTCAGAAGTTATATTCGTGGAATAATTGTTATACATATATATATATATATATATATATTGATTCGGAGAAATTGACGAGTTTACGTTTTTAAGACTGTGTGATCAATTTTAATTTCAATGAAATTATTCAGAATCGTAAATGAGGGGGGGGGGGGGGGGGGGGGGGGGGGGGAGGGGGGAAGAATTCAGAGAAATTTACACCCGGCTCCGGTTCGCGGGAAAAAATATTTCGCGATACTACTTAGTCACTGGGGTAGTAGTATACCGTCTCTATAATACTTATTCAAGAAAAAGAAATTAAAAAAAAAAAAAAAAAAAAAAAAAAAATCATCAACACATCAAGGTTGTTGCCATCTAGCGGTGTAGTTTAGAGATTCCAATAGAGAATCTGTTTTATCATAGCTAACTAAGATTGTTACCGACTGAGTTCTACTTATCGTCGATAAAATAGGAAACTGCTTTAGGTATATAAGAATTATGTATTATTATTATTATTATTATTATTATTTACTATGTATTTATGTAATTATGTATAAATAAGAATAAATTAGAATTAATTTAGGAAATAATACTATCGATACTTACCATACATACGCGTGATTGTCCAGATCTTGAAAACACTTTTTTGTAACACATGCACGATTTTCGCGTTTTTTTGACCCAATAAGCGGGCCTAAAGTGGCGGTTATCAGACCAGCGGGCAAATAAAAACTGAAAACGCCCGCCAAATCGAGCAGCGGGCGTTTTCAGTTTTTATTTGCCCGCTAAATCGAGCAGCGGGCGTTTTCTGTTTTTATTTGCCCGCTAAATCGAGCAGCGGGCGTTTTCTGTTTTTATTTGCCCGCTAAATCGAGCAGCGGGCGTTTTCTGTTTTTATTTGCCCGCTAAATCGAGCAGCGGGCGTTTTCGGTTTTTATTTGCCCGCTAAATCGAGCAGCGGGCGTTTTCGGTTTTTATTTGCCCGCTTATGGTCGAGTAGCGGGCAAATAAAAAATGAAAATGCCCGCTAAATTATTTTTCAATATTTTTTTTTTTTTTTTTTTTTTCATTCTTATTTTTTATTTTTCATTCATGTTTCATTCAATTATTATTTTTTATTTATTTATTATTTTTTATTTAATTATTATTTTTATTAATTTTTTATTTATTTATTATTTTTTATTTATTTATTATTTTTTATTTATTTATTATTTTTTATTTATTTTTTATTTTTTATTTATTTATTATTTTTTGTTAACTTTTATTTTTTTTCTCAATAATGGAGATAAAATATGTTTGAACTATTTAAATTTATCAATAGTAATGTCCCAATCTAAATCCGACTAGAAAATAATAGCGTTGACTGAATATTATAAAGACGGTTTCCCTTATGGGACTTTGTGAGCCGGCAAAGTAGGCTCGAAGATTGAAAAGTGCCCGAAATTACCGACTGAAATAGCATTGCAGTATATCTATAGTGTACGAATATATAGATATACTGCAATGGTAGTTCGGTCGGTAATTCAAATCGACCGCCCTGCTGTCATGAAGAACACAGATAATGCGGCGCGCTCTCTCGCGGTAGCGTGATGAACCACTCGACTCCGAAACCTTTACTCCGAAACTCCTGTGTGCTAACCTAAATCGAAGTGGATTGTTTATATTCTTGTTGTAAAAAAACTTATTACTTATTTAATATGAGTGAATCTAGTGATAATGATGAGGAAAATTACTGTACGCCACCTGAAATCTGCGATCAAGCAGAAATCGCAACGCTCGATTTGTTGCCAGCGAAATCGAAAGTACTTTACGAAGCTTGCTATAAATCTTTTAATGACTGGAAAAAAATCTCAAAAACGACCTCATCCTCAGAGAGAGTATTGATGGCGTATTTTAATACATTATCTAAAAAATACAAACCATCAACTCTTTGGGTACAGTACTCAATGCTAAAGACCACTTTGAAGATACACGAGAAAGTTGATTTAAAAAACTATTATTCATTATCAGCTTATATGAAAAAGCAATCGCAAGGATATACATCTAAAAAATCCAAGGTCCTTTCCACCGAGGAAGTACAAAAATTTATAACAGCAGCACCTGACGAACAGTATCTACTAACAAAAGTAAGCAATATAATTATATATATATATTCTAACTTTGTTTTATCTTAATACAATTTATAAACAAATAAATGTATGTTATAGGTAGTTCTTATTTTCGGAATCAGCGGAGCACTGCGCAAAGATGAGCTGACCAAAATAACTATTCAAGATATTGAGGTTCATGGAGAATTGATTCTCGTAAAAATTCCAGAAACGAAAACAGGAAGAGCCCGATCATTTACTATATCCAAGGAGTTTCAAGCAATGGTTAAGAAATATCAGGATTTACGTCCAGACAAGGCTACATCCAATAGATTCTTCTTGAATTATAAAAATAATAAGTGCACGGTACAAGTTGTGGGTAAAAATAAATTTGGCAAAATGCCAAAGGAGATTGCAGAATATTTACAATTGGCCGAGCCTGACTCATATACAGGGCATTGTTTCCGTCGCACATCTGCAACAGTGCTAGCAGATTCTGGTGCAAACATGACGACTCTCAAAAGACACGGAGGGTGGAAGTCTAGCACTGTTGCAGAAGGGTACATAGAAGACTCGATCAAGAACAAGTCGAAAATTGGCCATATGATAACATCAGCGATCACCACGAATCCATCAACGTCAACTGATGTAAATTCCAATCAATTAGTAGCACCTCCATTAAAACAAAGAAAATTAGATGATACTGCCGTTCGAATCGAAACAACAAATATGGATACTTCAAACGAACAAAAGTTTTTCAATTTTCATAATTGTTCGACTATAACTATCAATTATAAAGAAGCTACAGATTGAATTTTATGACGATGAAACTATAGTTTATTAAAAACTAGTCAATTCAATACCATTGATTGCATAATAAGTTCTATCACAGCATTTTATCAATTATTTTTTTCTCCAAAAGTGTCAAATATCTTGATAACAGTTAATTCTTTTTTTATGCAATGCCTATGAGCCATTGAAGTTTCACTAATTATTCATAATAGTAATTTTTTTCTTTCTCGCTGATTATTCATAATAGTAATAATAACCAATTACATTATAAGAAATTCATAACACGACTGACTACATATATCCCCATGGAAAAGAAAAGAAAAAAAAAAAAACTAAAGTCAAATACTCCATTAATACTATCTTAGCAAAAAATAAATAAAATGAAAAAGAAATGTAATTATAATGTTAAAATAATATATTTTAATAACAACATTTTAATAAAAAAACTTGAAGATGTATAATTGTATTTTTTGAGTTTTTATTATTTTTTTTATTATTTTTAATTTTTAATTTATTTTCTTCATTCTAAATTAATGGGATGCTATGACGGTTCTAACCTCACTTTCGTTCACCATCTATATATGCTTGTCTTGTCCGTCGAGTGTCCGTAGTGCAATTCAAAATCAATTTAAAAGTCTGATTTTTTTTTTCTAGTCGGGGGGCTTTGCCCCCCGAACCCCCTACCGGGGGCTTCGCCCCCTGGACCCCCCGTCGGACGTTCAGCCCCCTACTTCCCGACATTCGCTACACTGTATAACCTAGCCTCACTTCCTTTCCCAGATGCATAATATATTGATTTTTCCAAATTTGTTAGTGGTCTTTCATATCACAGAACGTCTCAGTTTCAGCTCGATTGATATGAACGCAAAATCGATACGTGTGTCACAAAAAATAGGGTGTGCACCACGGGCGAGGGCATTTTTGCCCTCGTGTGTTTGCATTACTCGTCTCCGGCTCGGAATACGCACTCGCCTTCGGCTCGTGCTTCCTCGCCTCGACTCGTACTGCAAACTCCACACGCGGGCAAAAAAAGCCCACTTCTCGCCCTTGGTACACAATATACTATAGTATTCCAATATTTCGTATTCATATATAAATGCGTTGCGGCGACTGGGATTTTAAGATCATTGATTATATGATAATATATATCACGAAATAGACGAATTAGATTCGTACGGGATTCAGAATTATGATAGACACTACACTACCACATATTTTATAGCATGGGGTGAAAATTGAGAATCACTGCACTGCACTGCACTGCACTGCACTAGGTATATTATATTTGAACGAAAAAAAAAAAAAAAAAAACAAACACTTCACTTCACTGTTGAATATGATAACTCCAATATATGTATATGCGTGCAGATCTGGAATTTTAAAGATCGCTGCACTGTATATATTATATTTCACAAAATTTGAGAATTAGATTCGAAATCACTGCGTTTCCACTGTTCTATTATATATATATATATATATATATATATATATATATATATATATATATATATATATATATATATATATATATATATATATATATATATAATATAACTTTTGTGACACTGAATTATTGCGCGGTAGGTAAGTAAGTGTATTATCTAGTTTGAAAAAAAAAAAAGAAAGGCAGATGCGCGATAGGTAAGTTAGAACGGGTTGGTAATAAAGAAAACTGACGTACCGACACCCCGACTAACTTTGTTCTGCCGTACCGACAGTCGAAAAAAAAAAAAAAAAAAAAAAAAAAAAAAAAAACACTAACGGTCAATATCAATACCATGCGTTATGAGATTGTTTCTTCCGGAAAACAACTATTTTAGAAAAATTAAAAAATAAAAAATAAAATACTGTTTTTGTTTTTTTTTTTTTTTTTTTTTTTTTTTTTTTTTTTTTTGTCAGCACTCACTTATTTTTTTTTTTTTTTTCTTCAAAATACAATGATGTTAGAAAAAAAAAGAACGCGACGCGAAGTAAGGGAAGGGAAGTGAAGTGAAGTGAAGTGAAGTGAAGTGCCCGGAAACGTTTTTAATTATCTATAAACAAACTTAAAAATTTCGTAGAAAAAATTTTCAAACCGTGTTCAGCGATAATTCTGACTGACTTTTTATTACCTAGTATGTAGGTAGGTAGGTAGGTAGGTACTACTACACGTTCACTGTACACTGAGATTGTAAAATTGTATATTCACTACTCTGTATACTATGATAAGACGAATGACGGTCTAGTGTAGTATATTATAGAAAAGTAAAAGAAAAAACTTTTATTTAACCGCCGAGACGTCGATCTTCTATGAGAATCGCTAATAGACTGAAAAGATCATCGACAAACTCCACCCCTTCGAACCACATAGCCAATCGAACAACTTATAAACAATAATAGTGAACGTTGCGCTAGAAGAATTCAAATAGTTCAACAATCTCGAAGTATATATCGATTATGATTATGAATCTCGAAACTTTTCGGTGTTATCGCTTATCGACAGAGGTAAACCTGAGATAGCCCACGTAGCTAACGGTGTGTTAATTTCGTGAACTAAATTCTCGGTGGGTAAATTATAGATGCAGGTAATGCAGATCCTGCTGTCTATATTATGCTCTAAAGGTGGAGACACACAGGAGTCCGTAAGCCATAAGCAGAAAGCATAAGCCATAGCGCATGCGCATCACTTCGCTTTTACTGCAGATCTTATATGTATCTATATCTATGGCTATGCATTCTGCTTATGGCTTATGGACTTCTGTGTGCTTCCACCTTAAGACGAACACTATGGAGAGTTTATATGCAATCAAATTTTCTCCTCTCTATTATAATAATAATAATAATTATTATTATTATTATTATTATTATTATTTTTTTTTTTTTCATCTTTTTATTATTAAAGTTATTTTACAATATTCACTTGTTATAATTTTAGCGCATAATTTTAAATTTGATTTAAGCTTAATTTCATATAGGCTTAGGAAAAAAAAAAAAAAAAAAATTTTTTTTTGAAAAGTAGAATTTTACTCTAGGGAAGGAAAAGAAAAGAAAGAAAAAAAAAAAAAAAAAGAAAAGAAAAAACGCATGTTCAATTATCAATAATATTAATAATTATAAGTATAATAATAATAATATTTATATTTTACAATAATAATAATAATAATAATAATAATGTTAATATTAATATTAATAATATTTACGTAGTAATAAATATAGTAATTATACATCATCACATTTATAGAGAGAGAGAGAAGCGCGGACCTAATTATCGAAGGCCTTCCGAACTCGTAGGCCCAACTTATTTCGTCTATTTAATTTTATTCAGGTTCATAACAATAATAATAATAATAATAATAATAATAATAATAATAATAATAATTGTATACATGCATATCCATGTATGTATCATACAAAGAAATGAAATCCGCATATGCAGAGGAAAACCTCGCTGATTCCTTACTAAATATATAATATACATAAATATATACTGGATGAGTCTTCAGCTCTAGTATCGTATGAGGGAGTAGGTTCATCATCGCAAACGCTCCGCCCCTCTGATATTCATGCGATATCAGAGAAAACTCACCCTGTATATATATTTATATATATATATATATATATATTTATTGAATTACGCCAAATGCTTGCTTATATATATTTAATATTTATATATTAATTAAATTATACAGATAATTATTATTATAATTTCATTATATAATAAAAAATATTCAGCAGTTATACTATATAATAATAATATATATAATTATAATATAATATACTATATTTATCTAACATGTAATATTGTATTTTATGTATAATATAATATAACTAACTATACTTTTACAACAAACATTACGACATCATTAAATCGTTTGTCACAATTTCATTGATTGGTTTTTAAAAAAACTACTATGTTCCATAAAATCCCTGCACATTAATCCGACCAATTTTCTTTCTTAATTTCTTTCTTTCTTTCTTTCTTTCTTCATTTTATCTCTAAATTTTGTCGATCAGCAAAAATTCTTCAAATCTCCACGAGATATACTTAAATTAAAGAAAATTCTTTAAACAGAGAAAATAGGTGAGAAAATCACTATTTGTACCTTTATGAAAAAAAAATGAAAAATGAAAATATATACCTAAAATAGGTATATTACATATAGTTTCTTCTTATTTATTCACGTACGTTATATAAAATAGCTTAGAGCCTTTTCTTTCATTTCCTTCACATATACTATATTCAAATTAAGCGAATAGAAATTCGCTTTTTTCTTTCACACTCTCGTTCTCGATATCATCTTCAAACTAAAGAAGATTTAAAAAAAAAAAAAAAAAAAAAAAAAAAAAAAAAAAAAAAAAAAATTAAATATACTCCTCGGTATCCATAAACTTCAGGATTTACCTACATATACTTATATATTTCTTATTTTATTATTATTATTATTCCGTTATCTATACTCTCTGATGATAATTTAATCGTACGGATTGTTTTACACCCTTTTGGCTCGCTAATATATATATATATATATATTTATTTATTATGTATATAATAGCAGAGTGATATGTAAAACAAACATTACGCTTAGTTCTTTATTATACGTAGGTACATATTTACTATACAATATATCTATATATTCTATATAGAATTTTATATACTAGATATATAATATAATTATATATCTTTGATTGTTTACACTATTATATATCCCTTTGGTAAAACGCAGTCGTTATATAATATAATATTACCGCGTTATTTATACTAAAGTAGTATAAATAATATTAACTCGTTGTTCAATGGTCGCCTATGTATAATATCTAATAATTTTTCTGCTTTTAATTATAAGAAAAAAAAAAAAAAAAAAAAGTAAAAGAAATCAAATCCAAATCAATATTAATCGCATTTCTATATAAGATTCCTAGCTATCCTATGTAGATGTTTAATTCGATACATTCGATTAATCATAGATCAATTTTGCAACTTGAACTAGAAGAACAATTTTTAAAAATATTAGAAAATTCAAAATCGAAGATCTCTCAGTTATATTTTTAATAATAATAATAATAATAATAATAATAATTAAACACCTAAAATCTTCAATAGCAATAATTTATTATCAAATGTGTATATATAATCATACTGCAACTAATACTGCATCATATATATATATGTATTAAGCAACGTTTTTAGTTAGGATTTGCAATAAAAAAAATTATATAATTAACATTGTAGCGATAAAGCTCGTTTTCATCAATAGTTTGAATAAGTTTTTTTTTTTTTTCCCCCTCTCTGAAACAGTAAACACTGCATATTGAACAATGAATGAACAACAGTAAGTATTAATAATACGAGTCTAAAAAGTGACGATGAAACATTATTTGTTTATTCTATATTATATTATATATTTATTATATTATATTATATTATATATTCAGACTAAAGTCATTGATTCAAATCGCTGATCTGAGCTTTGAGCTTCGCGCACACCTTTGTTCATAATATAATATGTAGCTTGCTTATCTTTTATATTCCAACTATTATTCTTTTCTTATTATTTTTCGACTTATTTTTATTACTAAAAATATATATATATGTTTAGTCTGTATATGCCTATGCCGTTTAGGAAATAAGCGCGAGGTCTGACTTCACATTTCTTATTTTGTACTCTTGTATTTAAATTGATGATCAATTTATCCTTGTCTATTACAAATACTAACTAATATGAAACAAGAAATATGCAAACAACCAGTTGGCTTCCAAGCGCGCCTCAATTATGAGAGATATAATTTTCTGTTATAGCAATAACAAAAACAAAAAAAATAAATTATAATAATTCATTTTTTCGTTGTTATATGACTAAATAATAGACTCTAAGCTGCGCTTATATAACTTCTTAATAGTTTTATCATAGATTCTGTAAAGTGTAATTGAAACTTGTACTCGCCGCTATCTCCTACGTCTTTCAGCTATCATCCAAACTATATGATATATATGAAACCAACTCGCTATCAATTCATATTTACAAACGTATATATTATAAACAGACGCGGAGGTAGAGATGCGAATTTCATTTCATTTCATTTGATTTATAAAAAAATACGGAACTAGTGGTTCAGCCGATGTTTTCAATCGACTTATCAGTGTGAGGTGGACGGCGCTGGGTTTATCTGGCTGGACATGTAACAGCAGTAACAGGGGCCCGGGATATTCGGATTCCTAAACCATAAAGAAGTCCTGTTTTAAATTACAGAACGAAAAAAAATATCGTTGTGGAATCGTTTAATCATGTCTTCAACACCAGCTTTGCCAGTTCAAATAGTAAAACAACATCATGCCTGATCAGCTGTTGCAGTTTTTGACTATCTTGTATATCAGAGCCCTGCTCCTCGCCAGGGTTCTGGGCTAATTGCTAGGTGAGTGGAATGCCTCCGCCGCTTCCATCGCCGCTACCTGCAGGAATTAGAATACCCGGTGTGAGGCTTCCCTTCCTTCCTCTTTTGCTGAAAAAAAAGATCATAAATCCATAAAACCATCAATCAATCAGTCTCGTCTCTCCTCAGCAACATAACAATTCGTCTCTAAACTCACTGGTAGCGATCAAGTGACGTTGTGCTAAGCAAGTCGCTCTCCGTCTCCGTAGGACTGGCCATATTCAAACTGGTAGAGCTGTTAGCGGACAAATTGATATTCGAAATAGTACTAACAGCCAGCATACTGGGGTACTGACCATCGCTGACGCTGACGCCTACGCCTTCGTCTCGCGATGTTTGATCGCTGTTACTAGTGCCTTCCCCTTCTTCAACTGGCAGACAAGTTTCAACCATTGCTTCTAAGCAGTTTACAAAAAGCTCTGCACTTTCGGCGGTCGGATTGCACTGTGGATTATTATTATTAGTTTAGTTGATAAGCGCGAACTAGGTACAAAAGAAAAATTCGTTAATTAAATGAGATATCTTTGCCTTGGTATAGGGGCCTGCGAATCTCCACAATCCGCCAAAACCACAACTCTGTAAAAAGTGGAGTTGCTGTTGGCTGGTATCCTCGCACGCTATCATATTCTGAATGATGGCTTGAACCGCGCTGAGTATTACTTGGTCATGGCAAGATGATAGAACGCTTGTTATTTTGGCGTCTAATAAATTGTGGCTAGAATAAGAGGCGATAAATGCTTAGATATTGTACACAGATTTAGGTAACGGCTAAAATTCGAAACAGAGTTTAACTCACATAACTGGAAAAACCTTAGGGAATACAACCGAAGCTTCGGCGAGATACTGGTAAAGAATTCTAGTCTCATTTTCATCCGTTGAATATTTGACTAAGGTAGCGAGAACTGTGAGCACCAAAGTCTGGGTCGGAAAGTCTGTGAGAACTTCGGGATCAAGTAGAACGTTATTTTCGTTACTCACACTGACTCTGGCGCTTCGATTCTGTACATAATATGAAAAAAAAAAAGAAAGAAAAAAATAGAATTAATAGAGAACTCCGAGGCTTTGGGTGACTCAAATCATGTTTATCAGTCTTTGAAAATGATTCTGAATAAATTTCATAACAATATGTTAAAAATCCAATGGTTCAAGTGACCGTAAACATAATTTATGAACCCAGATTTACCCTAGTATCTTATAAAACGCACCTTGGGTTCTGAGTCGTTGATCGGTTTGGCCTCCTTGGTTGTTGGTACGGAGAAAGATCTCTGCGTTTTAAATAAAATTCGGCCAGTCTTGTTAGTTGTTGATGTTGTATCATTATTTCATTTCATTTCATTTCATTTCATTTCATTTCATTTCATTTCATTTCATTGTAAGATCGTTAGTAGTAGTTACATATTACGGAATTTCAACACCGCAGTTGGAGACACAGAGAGAGAGAGAGAGACAGGCATACGAAGATAAAAGACAGAAAAAATACAGAGAGGGGAAAGAAAGTTATACAAGTTACGCAACGATTTACAACGACAAACTATTCTAAATTTGAAAAAAAGAAAAAAAAAAAAACATTTTGAAACTACTGGATTAACTGAACTGAAATGTATTACAACTGCAGAGAGACTAAATTCAATAAAATAAAATAGAATAGAAAATAGCAAATAATGTTTTATGAAGCAAGTGTGAAACTTACCTGATGCGGCGTATGCTGTTTCTGCTGTTTAGCTTGTGTGATTGCAGATTGATCGAGGAGATCCCATGACTTCTGTCTTCGATTAGCAGGGTTTGCCATCCCCCCGGTAACATCCTGGAAAAAAAAACGATTAATCGATTAGAAATTCAGAATCCTTTTACAATTATAAGATCATAATGATCAGATTAACTTACAGGATTGTGAGGTACTAGTGTATCCAGGAAGTCGGTACTACCAGATTCCGTCACAGTTCTACCCAGCGAATGTCTTATATGGCATCTGCTCCTGACTTCTTCAGACACAGAGACCAATGCTGAGTATTGAAAAATAAGAGAAACCTGATTAAAGGGAGAAATTCTATCGATTTTTTTTTTTTTACTATAAAGACGAATATATCTCGTACCAGCTAGATAAGCAACGCTGTCAGGCGTCACCTCGAACTTATCTCTTCTCAGGGGTTTGGCGACGATGGCTAAAAGCATCGTGAGAACTCGGGCGGTTCTTGATACAGTAGTTGGTGTCGGATGTCGATATCCTTTCAATAGGTGGCCAACAAGAGCAAAGTGAAAATTTGTTTTGAAAGATAGACCAACGGCGTGATCTAGCTGCTTGAAATGCCACTCCAAAGGTTCACGCGTCGACATCATCACCTGCTCTAAAGTCTTTTAGAAGAAATATACATTTGGGGTGGTGAAAATTGTTTCGCTTCTTAGTTACACCTGGAACTTTTCATATAAAAAAATCGTTACTACCTTGTCGTCGAACGTGCCTTGAGAATCTAGGGTATGAAGGTTCTGCTCGAGTAGCGCGAGCCCAGAGGCATAAAGAGAAGCCTCGTCTAGTTGTAGGACAGACGTGGCGACCCAGAAGAGGGAGCGATGTATTGGAGATTCCTGAAGTGAAAATGAAAACCAGCTATGAGTATTTTGGTTTGTTCAGCGGTAAGATTATAGGAGCGGAGATCTCTCACCGGTCTTAAAAGTGGCTGGAGTCGAGTTAGGCACATGACGATAGCCTCGAGTAAAATAATATCGTTGAAACTCTCAAGAGCTTTGACCAGTATCCTCAATAATTGCTTAATGTCTTGATCGGTGATGCTTTTGCTTATGCATCCAAAAACTATAAGAGCTCTTGGCTGTAGAGCCGGGTTAAAGCAAAAGGCGAAGCTCTTGGCTAGGGAGGTCCAAGTCTGTAGCCAATCGCAGTCGGGAATGTCGCGCATGCAAGCTTCCATTATTTCTAGCAGAGCGTCTGTGATTACTTCAAGACTGGTAAGAGCCAGTCTCTCCCTGTCCTGTCCTCCTGACAAGCTCCTCTCATTCCCAAACCACTTCTCATTGGAATGTCTGTAGCTTGATCTGAACGCTGTAACAGCGGCTGACTTTACTTTGCTTATACCGAACAATAGGTAGAATTTAGGGAGAGAAAACTCGTCCAAACTAAGCCTCAACACCCTCTGTGTATCCTCTGAGAACGAGGGCTTTGTGCAGGTACATAAAGAGTGAATGATATTTATCACTAGGCCGTGGGTAGACGCCCTCATACTCAGACTTCCTGAACAAACAAGGAAAGTAACTGTGTGAAAAAGGTAAGGCAAGTGGCGACCGACGTCTAGACAATTGTTGAAAGACAGCATCAACAAGTATCTAGCCAGGATGGCTATGTCGTCCCACATCATGTGCTGCTCTAAGAGAGCCGTGGGCGAGGTACATGTCTTGTCTACGACCCTGCACAGCCTTCCTATCACCTTTTTAGCCACCAATTGAACGTTAGCTGAGGCCAGAGCCACCGCTGTATCAGCCATTATCTCAACCATGGGTGTTCCAAGACCGTATCTAACACTTCTATGGATAAAGTTGTCCAATACCATGTCTATGAGTTCAGGAACTTGGCCAATACTGCCCCATATTTTTGCCTGTATGCTAGGATACATTTGGACTTCTTCTATTGTCAGAGTGATCAACTTTTCCAATATCTGTGTCACCTGTTTTTGTCGCTTACTTTCGTCAGACGGTTTGCAAAATCTTACAAGATTTGCCAGCCAAGGAGTCATGTACTCCAAACACAAGTGTTTAAGCTCAATATTAGAAACTCTGAATCCCTGTATGCATTCTTCGAGGAATTCCAGGGTCAGATGCGGCTCGTTAGTAGCCAGTTTTTCACTGACTGATTTAATGAAGATTGTATTATTGGAGGGTATGCATAGGCCCGAGGTCTCAAGTAGCTGACCCTCTATCTTTAAATCGAAAGTTGCAGTCAATGCGCAGAGCTGATTATAAGCAGCAGTGCGAAGATTAGGATCAGAGCTACCGAGATTTAGAAGAGCCATGTTAAGCAGGGTTCCAGGCACGTCTTTAGGCCGTATTTTTTGATGAACGGTGACCGAATCAGGCTGCGAAAGCTCCCACCTATTCCTTATGTGAATAATGGCTTGAACTATGCTATCGCAGTCGTTGTGTATGAACGAAAGAGGTCCAGATTCATTGGCTATCGTAAGTGTGAACTGGTTGTCATCTACAAGACATACTTCCTCTATTTCAGAGGCGTAGTAAACGTCGTTTAGCAGCACCGCATGCGATAATACTTTGCACTTTTCTGCAGAAGTTATCTGTATCGCTGTAGGACCGACTTTTATCGCTACTTTAGTGTCCTTGTGGGATAATTTCAGAGCGTTATTAAAGACCTTGAGGTCCTCGTCAAGGGAGAGAGTAGCACCGGGTAGTTTCTGCTGTTCTAAATCTATCAGGTCGTTAAGTCGTCCTGGTGCCTCGATGAATACAACTTTTCTGTTCCCTTTCAGAGGGGCTAATATCCTATCGTGGAATTTGGTGTACTCTCTCACCCAGCTGTTGCAGTTATAGATATAAGCTGCGTGTATATTGTCGTAGGCCACTTCTGGCAGGACATAAAACCATTTTTGAAGAAATTCCGTCCTGAATCGATTGTCCGAACACGTATGTGTGAAATCTACTACAAGTTCGAAGGGGGAATGGCAGAATGGTTTCAGAGTCAGTATCACATGGTAGATCAACAGGTCGCCGTTAGTTTCTCCAATTCTGAAAGATAACAGATAAGTTTAGTGATGGTGAAGGGATTTTTTTCATCTATTAGTTAGCTGCTGCTGGTTTATATCGTACTTGTATCTTCTTGCAATGTAGTAAAACACGGGATATCCTTGCTTGCTGGTTCCCGCTTGATAGAATATGTTCAGACTTTTTATACTCTTGAACTCTTCCTTTTCGTGCATATTGTGTTTTACCATTATCTCTTCGAAATTTGTTGACGACATATCGATGCTGGACCATCGATCGTAGGAGGAAAACAACAGGCTGTAATATATTCAAGGATATCGATCAGAGTTAGAAAGGAAGAGTTTCCTTTTTTCATACGAGTTGATGAAATAATGGATAAATTTCATCGCAAACTCACTGAGAATCGACCGGCTTGTGTTCGGGAGGTCCTAAGTAAGCGAGAAGAGTTGCCATTTTATCAAACGGTCTTCTACCAACAGCTTTATGGTCCCTACTACTGCTGAGATAATCCCCAATCCGTTCCTGATGATTCCAAAGTAGTCTGTGGAGTGCCAAGACATTGGCGTCCGATATAAATGACATAGGATGACTGGCCTGGTCGACTGTCTCGCAGTCAGATGCAATTTGTATAAAAAATCTCCTGCCTATTTCGAAATGGGCTCTTAAAAAGTCGTTGAAAGGTAGCATGTGCTGCTCCTTGCTGAACTCAACGTGATTAGCGATGTTCTGAAGTATTTTAGACATGAGCATAAGCCCTCGTTTAACAGGTGTAGGAACCTGTTTATTAACGATCCCCATTTCTTGAGGGGAAACTATCGCCGGGTTGATAAATCTCAAGAATATCACAGTTCCTACGGCGCCTATGTTGTTCTGTGGACACTGAGGGAATCTCTTGCTCAGAACTTGGTACAAGCAGTGGCACATGGATCTCAGCTGCGGAGGAAATCTGTGGAATTAAAGAAACGCAGAGTTTAATATTTTCGATACGCTCCGATCTTCTTAACGCAGATATTAAGAGAATTGAAGCTAACTTATCAGCCGATGAAACAATCGCGTCGAATACTTTCTGCGTCAGAGCAATCAGGTTCCGACCGTTCTGTTCTATGTCTTCATTGGCGTCAATCCTAGCGCTATCTACCTCAAAGCTGGTCACCGGATCATCGAGCAAAGGTTTAATCAACGGTTCTAAAAGACTCTGTAAATAGCTCGCTCCGTATATCTTAAAACAAAAGGCCATGATTTTACTGCCCAGACTATTTCCTCTAAAGAGAGTCTGCATGCAGTCTGATACTTCGACCTCGCGGTAAAACATGTTCCAGAGAAGGGGAGACAGCAGGTGTTTGGCGTCGAATAGTGTGACGAAAACCCTGGCTAATTCGTCCATTTGATTAGTCGTTACAACGTTGGCTAAGGCCATTGCAATCGGTAGTTCTCCTTTATCGCTTATCATTGTTACCAGTTGAACTAGCTGTTCGAATCTATCTGCTAATACAGTCTCTGCTAGCGTATCAAACTCTGTGCCTTGTTGTAGTATCTTTGTCAGTACTTCCATAAAGGCGGCACGAGTTTGAAGGTCTCTGTTGTAGCCCAAGTCTGTAATATAAAGATTGTTAGTTATTTGAGTATGTCGTATGTCCGAATATCTGGATGATCGAATAACTCTTACATATAGAATGCATTAGGCCGCTGTCTATGTTAGCGCTGAGCAGATTGCTCATGGCTTGAATAGTAGCATTTCTAAGAGTGCTGAGTTTCCCAGCCGTGACTCTCTGTCTAGAAACTACCTCCTTTTCTTCGGTAGATTCGCTGCAGTCGTTTAGCAAGTTCATAAAGAGTGTAAAGTACTTGAGAAACAGTTGCGACTTTGCCTCCATCAGATCACCTCGGTCAGATTCCTCTGGCTGAAGGGGCAGTCCGCGCAACAAAGCCCCTACAGCCTCCATACAGGCCTGGTCCAAATCCCTAGAGTAAATACTACCCCACTGACGTTACAAGATACAATCTAAACGCGCAACGCTATATTATACCGTACTAGAAAATTCATTTCTTAAATGAAATCGGCGCTATACTAGCCGCGACTACTCACCTTGTAATAACAGTAACGTCTCCCCCGCTGGGGGGAGCGATTTGATGACTAGTCCCCATGACCCAGTCCGTTAAATACTCGACTAGTTTATTTCTGAATTTCATTTCCTGTCTAAAAGCTAGATCGTCTCTCCTCTTCATCATAGCTTCTACTAGCTGGCATAGCTTAGTTTTTATGTGAATAGCGTGTACGGTCATATCCAGGTGTCTTACGTATCTAACAATCGCGAGCATCATACCCTCTATGCTAGTTACACCGAGATGTTCAGAGGGCTGATCGGTTTTAGAATCGAGAACGTTTTTCATAATGAATATCGTGTGCTCAATGAACTGGGTGTTAAGATCAGAGACTACGACCTGCCCCTGCTGGTCAAAAAACTTTTCAACTATGCTTTTTATCTGGTCAAATAAGATCGGGTACAAAGCTGGGCTCATCTCGTGTCCTACCAGCTCTTTTACATGCTTTTGTATCTGAGCTCCAAACTTTTCGTTGTTACATATCAGGAGTCTCAATAGATTAAAGACAAACTGTGTCACTGGACAGTACTGCACTTCTTGGCTCGGATTAGCCAACGTATTGTTTCTCTTAGGCTCGGAATTTGGTACTAGGCCAGAAACGGGCCTGCTAGGAGATCGCCTTTGGAGACAAACCCCTCCCATTGCGCATAGGAAACCAGTCATGTTAGCCCACTCGTTTATCTGCTCCTCTAATTCATGCTCGGAATTCTGATGAGATGCTCGCCGTTTTCCTGTGCTACGATGTGAAGGCTCTGCCTGAGGATCCTCGGATTTTGTTTTACGATAGTTTGATAGCTGCCGGCAGGCGAGTTCCCAATTTCTGAACGTCTCCTCCCATGCCTAAGAAAAGTGCAGTTGCTTTATTGATTCAATTTTTTAGAATGTGTGCCGGGCTTGTTGAAGACAAACTTACAGGTTGCACGCCGTTGACACAGTGTTCAATTTTTCTCAGCAATGTCATTATCCGTTTTTGTAGAGCGGCCCGACCTGTGGAAGAAAATAAATCGCGACGTTAGAGTTGGGATCTGGGTGCACGAGGTGTAAAAAAAAAACTCACCGTGATTATGTTCATGATAATAAATCCTACTCTCTCCGCTGGCTGTTATGGAAAACGTAGTTTTATCGCAAAATATTAGATCACCGATTGATGAAAACCCTAATTTTTCATCAAGCCGAAAAAAAAAAAAAAAAAAAAAAGAAAAAAACTTACCGGTAGTTAAAATCGTCGATGCCTGAGCGAGCTCGATGTACAAGTGGTAGTTTGGCAGAAGGCAGGTAACAGCTACCTCGTCACTTCCGCAACGTATATCCGCTTCTTCGCATAGAAGAGCAAAACAGGACATTGCTACCAGGACAGCTTCCATGTCTATGCTCCATAAATACATGAAGAAAACTACCTCAAGCTTGATGTGGGCTTGTTTGCATATCGCTATCTGACTACCGACGTTAGCATAGTCTTTATTTTGTGATAGAAAAGCGTTTCTGCAGACCAGTATCTCTCTCAGCCATTTAAGTATGTCTGTGTAGTTGACTATCTGGTGTTGTATAAGTTTCTGCGATATTGAGAATAACACCTGGGAACTTACGTCCCAAAAGGTGTTTATCGGTGCCTCAGGATTCCAGGCTTTTATTTTATCAGGATGATGCAATACAAGGAGTGCCTCCATCGCCTCGTGCGCAACGTCTGGCATGGTAGGCTGATGCACCAAGGAAACTAATCCGTTTATTAGCTCCAAGGTAGAGCTCTGAATCTCGTGACCAGCCTTTCCTTGGCTCTGAAAACCGAACCCATTATATATCCGGCTTGAAAATATCTGGTCATTAAATTATTTCAGTCATAATTTAGGAGAATTACATTCAACATTAGCATCGGATCTGCGTGGATAAGCCGCACCATCCATAACAGTAGATTTCTATGTCCGGATATGTCTTCCCCACGATCTTTGTACTTGCCCTGCTCCTTACCCTTCAATGTTAAACTCTGAATCATTCGCAAAGGAGCATGCGATATGTAGCCCTGAGCAACCTTGTTCAAAGTATCTGTGAACATTGCTCTCAGCTCAGCGCTACGCGAGTAAACAAGATCAATTTGCGGCCACCATGGCAATCTCGGTTGTGTTATTATTCTGAAAGTTGATATAAGACACAATTATTTCTATCAAATATAGTATTTTGATGATTTTACTCATCATTTTATTATTATCTAATATGGAGAAAAAATTAACTTTCAGACTTTATCGAAGTGATGAAAGTCATCCAAAACTCGAAAAATATACTCACTTGTAAAGCGAACTGACTAGCACGAACTGGTAAGTCGAAGGAAAATTCAGATTCAAGCATACTTTGAGAGCCTCGTTGTTGTGCGGCTTTATACGAAAACAACTTATGAAACAATCTATCATAAGATCTATGTCTTGGGCAACGTAGTTTTGCCCCCTCGAAAAAGGTTTGCACGGATTGAACAGCAGTGTTTTAAGATCGTTTATCACAGTTTGTACCAAAGTAAAAGCTACGTTGTTTGAATCTAGGATATTAATGTAAGTCGAGGCCTTGCATAATTTGACGCAAGTTACAGCAGCGGCTTCGACGAGTTGCCTACTGGATCCTCCGTGCATTCCCAGTCCCCTTTTAACGCTGTCGATGAATTGTTTCTTTTTAGAATGTCTTGGAGAACAAGGAGCCCCAGAATCTGCATTAACTATTTCCTCGAGTACTTTGGGAGACAGAATAAGCAGCATTATCTGTAGAGGCCAGACTGCTGCGGCGCGTCCCTTTTTGTTGTCGGCGAATGTGTCTAGTATGTCGAAAAGCTCGCCGCAGACCTTGGACAAATCGTCGTTGGGCTTTTTCTGAAGATCCGCAAACTCGTGGGGGTATGTGTCCATCCAATTCCATATTGCCTTTTCTAAAGAGTTGATCAGCACCAAATGCGCCGACTTTTTCAGCTGCCTGAACTTCTGGATAGTTTCTGTTGCAACTGATACGTATTAATATGGAAAACTGGGAAAGGACACACACATCTAATAAACTAGCAATTTGCTAGTCATGCAAATAATATCTATCTATAATTTATCTAAATATAATAGAATTACATATTAGAAATAATAGTTAGTCCCAAAAGCGTACCATTCAAAAGCCTGGTCAATCTGTGTACATCGACGTTTATATGCTGTATAAGTTCTATATCGCTGTAATCTGGATTCTCCTCGCTGGATACAGACAACTCTTGAAGACGTGCTGAAATCCTGTTGAATACCGCATTGAAG
Organism: Tenthredo mesomela; assembly: GCA_943736025.1. Classification (NCBI taxonomy): domain Eukaryota; kingdom Metazoa; phylum Arthropoda; class Insecta; order Hymenoptera; family Tenthredinidae; genus Tenthredo; species Tenthredo mesomela. The sequence goes on from OX031014.1 coordinate 57,820,269, forward strand.
AAGTTTAGACTCAAAGCGAATAGAACTTTGCTGGCAAGATTTTTGAGATGCGCGTGTTGGGGACTCTCGTTGGGTACGTCTGAAATTCAATGAATGCTATAGTTATCATCGAGTTATTCATTGATTGTTGATATTGTGGGAAAAACCAATGAATCTTACCAATGAATTGGCAAATCTCTCTTAGAAGAAGTTTGACGTTCATTGTTTCGTCGAATTTAGTTGTATCTTTAGGCTGATTGCTAAGACATCGTTCTAACGTGTCTAAAACAATGATGATAGATTCGTAACAGTGACGATCTTGGTCTGAGAAGTGAAACGACCTTTGACCGCCGCTGCACGGAGCAAGTTCGTTCACACGTTGCAACATTTTTGTTAGGCCAGATATAACCAGCGAGAAACGATAGCGTGATATTTGTATCAAACATTTTTTATTCTTTTCTTCGTTTATTCTTGAGTGTGTTGTCTGAGGACCAGCACGGCACGGTAGCTTTAAATAAATAAATAATATTAAAAGAAAAATAATAACTGTAGTAAGATGATGGACAGTATTTCTAGAATAATAAATGGTGTGATGAATCATTGATGAAAATGAAAGAAACGTTTATTATAATTTCATTATAAAATACCTAGTATATATAAAAATATTTGTTAATGTATTTATTTCCGTTTAACGACTAAAAATAATTCAATTGTTTAATGGATAGAAAAAATAAATAAATAAATAAATAAATATACTATACATATATACATTCATGAAAGAACGTATGATATGTATATATATATATATATATCTATCTGTATGCGCGCGTGTTACAGCGTCTTATCATTCATTCGTATCGCATTAGTGAATGTAACTTTGACGTTCCATTCATGCATCGTAGGGCGACAGTTAATTCGCAGACTATAAGGTGCGCGCGTCGCGGGTTTTCGCATATTATCTTGTGGAGGGGCGGTGGGGGGGGATAGAGAGAGAGAGAGAGAGAGAGAGAAAGAGAGAAAGGTATAGGTAGGTGATTGCCGATTGGTGAGTAAACCAATGGCAATCGAATGAATCGGTAAAGAAATAGGAGGAGGGATAAGAGAGAAGGCTGTGCGAAACGCTTTCGAGTAAACGATGATGATAGAATAGAATAGAACGTTAAAGATGATGCGAGCGAGCGTTGCAACACATCGAAGGTTTTAATAAATAAGAAAAATAAAAATAAAAAAAAAATAATAAAAACACCTATAAAAAAACAAAACTCTTTTCTTATATAATGGTAATGAATGAATTATATCCGGCTCATTGAGTCCAACGGCATTTCCGAGGCCCAGCCTAAACCCTAAACGTGCATGCATATATCGATTGAAGGAACCTAAAGAGAGCATGTATGTGTTACACGCCGGTATTAAGCCTCCTAGGCGTCGGCGGGGTGGAGTAGGGGTTGGGAGGGGAAGGGGAAAGGGAAATTAAGGAGCGGGTGTTGGGTAGTAAAAATAAAGAAACTGATCTATGCGCGAGTAACACACACACACGCACACACACACACAGACACAGATGACGATATGCATTATTTTGTATACACGCACACGTCAATGTGAGACACTTTATACATCCTGCGATAAATATTCATTAATAAAATCATTTTTTTTCCAACTGTTTATTATAATGTCCCGGGTATATAATATATATCATCGTAACTCTGGAATCAGTAATTAAAGAATTTCGACAACGCTACTATCATCATAATCATTGGCATTGTGGTATATTATAATATTGTGTTTATATTATGAAAATTTATATAGACAAGAGAGAAACTATAAACGAGTAATAAATAAGAGAAAGAGAGAGAGAGAGAGAGAAGGGAGGGGAAGGAGGGGAATGATTGTGTTGTATATATATATATATATATATATATACACACATACTATACATACATATAGCGTATTGGGTAATATGTAGGAGAGGAGAGGAGAAACGTCGTTTGTGGGTGTTGATAAAATAAAGGCGGGTGGGGTTTCCTTTTCTTTCGTTTTTGTTTTTTTTTTGTTTTTTTTTTCGTTTTTTCGTTTTCTTTTTTTTTTTTTTTTTTTTTTTAATCGCGAATGGATGAATCGTAAACGTTGTGTGGAAGTCGGTTGGGGTGTACCTGGTCCTCGAAACGGGCGATCAGAAGATGTGCCCACTCGCCGGGTTTCTGAGTGCCCATCGCCTCTAGGTATTCAGTGACAGTAGTAGTCCGTCATCACGATTCAGTTCTTGGGTGTACCCCTAATACACGCCTCACATCAGATCGCCGCCATTTACGAACATCAACTGGACTATGCCAGTGCCAGGGAGAACCTCGGTGTTCCGAGGGTTTTAGCTTATGGTGGGGGATGTCTGATGCCCTCTCACTCTCACTCTCTCTCTCACTCTCTCTCTCTCTCTCTCGCTCTCGGCCAATCGGATAGAATATACTTAGCGCCCCACTACTACGCAACCGCGCCATTCATAACTTCGGCCAAAACCCGGCTCTGGGCCGTGTTTTCTCTCTTAAGGTGCCACAGTACTGGCGTGTCCTATATATATTTTGTGACGTCAGAATCGTGAAATACGAGGAATTTCGTCGACAAATTGAGCCCAAACGAGGAAACGAATTCCACGGGTATTATTTTTTTATAAAAGCTTGAATTGATCTGTAGGGCGCTTACTTAGTGATTTTCAGCGTAGATTACCCAGTAATGTGTATTGCTAATAAATAAAAGTGACAGGTCGTTTATACATATCCAACATGGCGGCATCAGAATTCGGCCATTACCGACTTGTCGTATTTTCGCCGCATCCAGGAGATTAAAACGTCTATCACTCAACACAGGGAGTAAGCGCCCCGTAGGAATACACACTTATTTCAGGAAAACTTATTTCACCCATCTGCGTCCCGTAAATAAGGCTCAATTTGTCGACGAAATTCCTCGTATTTGACGTCTCGGTATGACATATATCTATCGAAAATCTGAGCATCGACTTCCGGTACTGTGGCACCTTAACGCGCTGCAGAGTCGGCAAGGTCTGTGTTCTCAACAAACTACATATACCAGATATATAGTATATAAGTAACGCCGAACGACGCGTTACGGCCTGACCTTTCGATTCAGGCTTGTCGAATGATGCATATATATATAGATATATGTACATATGTATGCATGAATGATGGTGTGTGTATGTGTGTGTGTGTTTACCATCCAACACAGGCATAGTATAACGTTTCGAAGATATCAATGAGCTCAGCGCCATCTAGATCGAATAAACCGAAACACTACAAACCACGGTGCGGTATATTCTTGTTTGAATAAAGAAGGATGCGACTGCTAATGAAAACATGTACTAGAATATAGAAAATGAATATAAGGAGATAAATTATAGAATAATAATGCGAGGGGGGGGGGGGGGGGGGGGGGGGGGTCAATATCGTGATAATTTAATATAAATTTATATGTATTATATTATATAGAAAAAGAAGAATAATAAGATAATAAAATGATAAAAAATGATAACAGTCAGACAGATTTTATTTTTTTTTTTTTTTACCTCTTATGGCAGTGAGGAGTCCACTCACGAAAATACAATGCATAGTGTATAAAGTATAATACTTATATATTACTACTAGCTATATAAATATATAATAAGTTTGATCGAAGGAACGAGAGATAATATAGTATATCTCATATTGTAATTTAAATTTATACAATAAAATACGGTATATTTAAAATAAGAATATTGAAAGGCTTTTCAGAATCGCTCTAAAATAAAAGCGAATTGGAAAAAAAAAAAAAAAAAAAAAAAAAAAAACAGTTGAATAATTGCAATGATCTTGTTATATTTGATCATATGCTATTATGCTATGCAGGTATATATCATATTGTATTAGTTTTATTTATCAATGATCAATAAACACTATCATCAATCGAACAAAAAGGCAGTGACAAAGTTTCACATTTTGAAAATCACACGCACGCACGTACAACAACACCCTATTCATAATTTTATTTAAACGACTAAAATACTACCATTCGGCGTTTAGTTTTGTACAGATATATATTTCACAGCGTCGCAGGAGGCTTTTTCATTAAGTAACGAAATCTCATAGAGATTTTTTAGAGAAGATACCAATCTTCACGTTCTCAATTCCTTACCCATAATTAGAATGTAAAGAAGTCAGAACAGAGAGGAATCGGATCAAGGTAATTTATTACCAAAGTCGAATTCCTCTTCGATAATTTTTGTCACAGCGATAAGTACGCCGGTGTCTCTTTCTCTGTGCTTCTCGATACAGTGAATGGACTTTGGGTCTAAATCCAGAACTCCAATGTTGACCAGAAAGTTTACCCCTTCTGTTTCACGGATGATAAATTCGGCGGGAATATCAGCTGCGTCACTGTGAAACAATTTTATTGTTGATTAAACGCATTCTTGGCTACTTTTTTTTTTTTCGAGAAAACCCGAAAAATGAGCTGGACTTACGCTGAATCAACTTCTTGGAATGCGATGAGTATCGAACAATCCCTTGCGGTTGTTACCAGGAGATAATTCTGCAATATTTCAAATTCTCCGACGGTCATCGACGATTCTGTTTCCTCCCTGTTCTTAGTTTTACCGGAATTATTGTTATTCCAGTAATCCAACGTCGCTTTACTAGCCACAGGACTGAGGACCACACTATCTTTTGACTTGTGGTTTTCGTTTCCATTACTGTCAGAGATTCTAAGCCTCGATTTCACAATGTTTGAAGAGCTGTTCACCGCCGGTCTTTGAGATACCAGGAAATCGCGGTTTGCCTTTTTCTGAATGAATAGAACGATAATGAGTCGTTGGAAGGATTAAACCTGATTTTAATAAGCAACAGGAATGCCATAATGAGCTAAACGATCGTCGCGATGGAATCTATCCAATGGGAATTGTTACATCGGAGTTAATTCACCTTTTCTTCACAGTCAGAGGCTTCAATCTCTCCTATGTGATTTCTGACGATCTGAGAATAGATCATATCGTCATTGAGAGTTTCAAAATGTTTCTTATAAACCTTGTAGACGAGGTCTGAACTGTGATAAGGCAGCTGTTGCATGTCCAATATTTTACCTAGAACTGAACCCCGCGGTATATCAGAGTTCCTAGCGAAGTTACACTCCTGCAAAGTAAAGATAAAGATATTAAATTACGTAAAAGTATAGAACAAAGGATATACTTACACGATGATCAAAGCAGAGAATTCTTTTGGCCCTGGAAACTATGTCTCGATCGATACGTGGCTGCGTTTGATAGTCTAAGGGGTATAATCCAGCCCTTGTTTCTTTCTTCCTTCCGTAATTTTGAATCGTTGAAAACTCTCTCAACAATGAATTTATTAAAATTTGATAAAATTTCTCATATTTTTCAACATTTCTATAAACCCCGTTGTTAAACCATTCGTTGAGAACTCTCTCCAAGTCGTGTCTATCGCTGTTATAATCATATACCACATCACCGTTTTTAAATATCTTTAAATTGTTCTGAGGAGATTCGATGAGACTGCGAATTGATTTAATCATCCTTTCATTATCCCCGGAAAATAAATCGTACGGGCAGTAATTGCTCCTCGATTTTATCGCCCCGTTTTTAAACTGAAATTATTCAATCTTTATATTACTATAATGAATTTGAATGATGATGAATTGTAAATTCATAATAAGAAAAAGAAAATATTACCTTGTAATACTGAGTGAGGCAATAAGTGCATTTTTTGTACTGTTCATCAAACTCGTGTCTGAATCCTTGTTTAGGTTTTATTTCAACACAGAAAGTAGGCCGAGTTGAATAATTTCTCAACAAGTCGGTGATATTTTTAGGTATAAAAGCGTAGTCCTTAAAGACGGTAGCGTATTCTTCAACAATTTTCTTAAATCTTCGATGTTCTGCAAAAAAAAAAAACAAATTAATAATATTATATTTAAGAAAAATGTCTATCTCTTATTTATCATGTATTTAATAATTGAAAAAGGAAAAAAAAATATATAACAAGAAATTTTTCTCACCAGGTCTCAGGTGACAAATAGCTTCGGACACCTTGATCATCTCCTCATGTGTAAGGCGTAGGGATTCTGGGGGTTCTACGTAGCTACCCAGTAGACCGGATATGACGTATTTCAGGAACTCGATCTCTCTGGTCGTTCGAGCACGACCACCATCTGGCAAGGCTTCGCTAGTGGGTGAGGATTTCCGGAAACGAAGGACTTTCCGTTCCTGGGTAGAATAATAATGATAATAATAATAATTAATGAATGAATGAATGAATGAATGAATGAATGAGTTTTTTTTTTAGAATTGAGATAAGAACCTGGGGGTTTTGGCTGCATTCTTTAAAGATAAAAGTTAATGAATCACCTTGTATATTAATAATAAAATACCTAAAACGAACTAGAGATTTGTAACGTTTATTGAATACTAGCTAATCTCATCTTTCATTTCTCGATCTACTATAACTACGTACTCATATACATAGTTTGTTCGACAGTGTAGCAGAATCTTGTATATACATAGGCTGCATGATCTTTGATCTATAGAAAGTAGACATTTACGGTATACGATACCCTTAATCTATACCCACCTATAGCCTATAGGTAGACTCTGTATACGCTGTTCCAAGCAGTAGCAGTAGCAGCAGCAGCAGCAGCAAGATCGGATCGGATCGTCCTAATTTCACTGTTCATTGATCGTTACCATTTTTGGTATTGACTGCATGCTGCTGCAGTGATCTAAGTAAGTCGGTTGATTGACCGAGTTTGCGATATGGTGGTAGGTATAGGTAATTATTATGGGTACCTATATATTACTATATCAAACTTACGTAGTACGATAATGCCGCAGTCATTTACAACTTTACACTACTATCTGTCTATACAGATGAATAAAATCTAATTAAAATAATAGTAAAATTTAGACGTATATATAATTCTTTTTTTTTTTTCTTTTTTTTTTTTCTATCTGTGTTAATTAATGACGTAATACTTATCATCACACATATTTCTATATATAACACGTTTGTAAAAACCGCTTGCGTCGATCGCATCTCGAAAAATAACTAGAAAAAAATAAATAAATAATAATAATAATAATCTTATATGTATATACCCCGGATTCGTGGGAGTCCCCCGCATACGGAGGCACTACTTCGTAATATTATATATCCTCTTTCTATATAACGAAACGAACCGAACCGAACAAACACGTGGTCACCACATATGTTTCACAGTCAGGGTTCTCTACTTATCTTCTCTACCGACATATATATAAGTAATTCTAAATATTTTCTTAGATCAGTTTCTCGTAATCAGCGATCCTTATGCGATTTTCAAATCAATTTAACGACTTTTTCTTTTAATCCTCACGCGATTCGTATCGGTCTATTCTTTGAACGTAATTTTTTACCATCCTAATATCCAAATCGGGGAAAAAAAAAAAAAAAAAAAAGATTCCTGTTAAACGAAACGAAACGGGGGGGGGAGACAGAGATTTAGTAAAATCGAATCCAACGCGGTTGTCGACAATCGTGATTTTATATATATATTACATATATATCTGTTCGTCAGTAGTATATATATACATATATATATATATGTATATTAGACCGGTTCAAAAAAAGCGGAGCTCTTAATATTAAGATTTAGAGGTCGCTCATCGAGGATTTCTATTTTCCATTTAAATAGCATACACGGAGAGAAAAGAATAGTAATATTCACAATGTAACATAGTAACCATTACTATGTTACATCGTAACGTAGATTTTCATACATTACATTTGCTTAGTTACCATGTAGCATAGTAAATATTACCAGAAAAATAGTAATGAATCCTATTTGACATAGTATCATTTACGATTTTATGAGAAATAAGTCTGGTTACTATGTTGGAATGGTAAATATTACTATTCTCTTCTCTCCGTGTAGGAATTTTTTTTTTTTTTTCTTCAGAATTTCGTACCTCACAAACCAATGAACGAATCCAAATGACTCTTACATATTTTGATAGGGGATTGAACACTCTAAAAAATGTATCTATCATTGTGGAAAAAAAATCACAAAAAAAAAAAAAAAATAGTTTACTCAACTATAAATTGAAATTTGAGCTTGAATAACTTTGGAAGGAGTCAATTTATCAAAAAATGATAAGAGAAGCTTTTTGTAGAGTGTTCAATTTCCTATGAAAATATGTTTGAGTCATTTGGATTTGTTCATTGGTTTGTGAGCTACAAAATTATAAAAAAAAAAAAAAAAAAAAAAATTTCCTATGCTATTCAAATGGAAAATAGAAATCCGCGATGAGCGATCTCTAAATCTTAATATTAAGAGCTCCGCTTTTAACAGGCATCTTTTTTCAGCCCCCCCCCCCCCCCCCGAAAGTGTTTCAATGCGAAAATTGAAAGAAAAAGAATAGTCGATTTTTTTGAACCGGTCTAATGTATAATATATCCTAGAATTTGTATAATCAACTAATTACCGCGTGTTATAGCTGTAGTTGTTTGTGCTGCGCAGTGGAAGTAGCGAGCGGTTGCCACCATTACCGCGATACGCAATATCACGTCATACCGAACTATACTACGCGTTTTACTCGGAAGGTTTTATACACACCGTTCTCGCGAGTTCGCGGTTGACGTAATTTACCGTATATAATCGTATATATGTATGTGTGTCTATATTGAAATACCGTGGAATAAATAAATAAATCAGTATAGTATAATAATATATCAAAAGAGACAATATATAACAATAACACGAGGAAAAACCTCTCGCATCTCTCCCTATATGCATATATATATATATAATAATTAACGATTCCGATTCCGATTATTCCCTCTTGTTTTAATTATATATATATATATCTAGGTATACGATTCTTTTTTATTGTTATACTATACAGGTACATATATACAGTTATACAGGTATACAGTTCATATTATATATAGGCGTCGATTCTTACACAGGGTAAAGCGATCACAACATTTGCGTTTCCTTCACCGCGATAAACGCATCCGTCTAAGTACAGCCGGTAGTTTTTCGCGCGTTGCTTTTCGGTCTTTAATTTCCAAGTCTTATCAGGTTCCTCTTCTTCTTCCTCTTCCTCTTCTTCTTCTTCTTTCTTGTAATCATTGATCTTAGCTCTTTTACCCTCGACATTATCGGAGGTGTACTCCTCGTTCGGGATCATGACAGCATATCCTCGTTATTATAGATCTGCAATAGAAAGAAAGAAAGAAAGAAAGAAAGAAAGTAAAAAATTTATATAGTAAGATGCGAGACCTTGGCGAAAAGAGGAAAAATATCGTGTTTTTTTTTTTTTTTTTTTTTTTTTTTTGTTCTCGGAGTTCCCCTGCGCGCGTAACGTATATATATTACATATACACATAGGTGTAGTAGGTACGCGCATGTATACACGCGTCTATTTCGGTCGGCTCTTGCGCGAAACGTGTGATAAATTCAAAAGCCAAGTTCCACCGTTCGCTATATACTATCATATAGGTACGTTGCGTTTAGTTTAGTTGTGAAGAGCGGAGGCTGGACAAGAATATGAATAGCTTGTCATTAAAATAATAAAGTAAAAAAAAAAAAAAAAAAAATGAAAAAAAAATACAACTTAAGAATAACAACGAGCCCAAGGCGCTATACCGCAGCATAATATATAAGCATTTTAAGCACAAACTCACTTATACACATTGCTTTTATTCTCGGCTCTTATAAGTTGTTTAGTTCTATAGTTCTTAGCGATATATATACAATATATACCTATATATATATATATATATACCGCGAGTATTCGGTGAGTCTGAACGACCCCCTCTCTACGCAAAACCAACACAGGCGCGCACTGCGTCGGTAGAAGCGCCACTGGCCGCCTATCCCCGCTCGCCGAGCCTCACGCACGCAGTGCGCGCCTGTGTTGGTCTTGCCCCAGGAAGGGGGTCGTTCAGACTCACCGAATACTCGCGGTATACTCGTGTCAACTCGGTAGCTATATAACCGCAGCAAGATAAAGTTTATCGTACGGGCCAAGGCTTGCGCTGCCTTGCTGCCCTCTCCACTGCGCAGAATGTATACCGATAGCTCAAGCTATATGTCACGTACCTATAATATCCCATACAGCAAAACAACGAGTATAACTTAAGGTAGTATAAGATAGATAGGTAGGTAGGTAGGTATACAAGCGATTCCGGTTGAGTAGACAGCAAACAGCAAACATCAGCAAACAGCGAACAGCCGTAATACCTCCATAGGCGAGAGAGCGCGAGAAGAACGAGCTTTCAATCGGTTTCGCGGTACAAAACTCTGCGCACTCTTTGTATTACAGCGCGAGCACGGAGTGTGCTGCAGAACGGCAAAACGTCGTGAGAAGATTGTATAGTACATACTATCAGAGCTAGACCCTTATTCGCTATATGAAGGATTCTTTCTCAAGTGGGCCACCCATTTTCGTCGTGGTCTCGAATTGATTTCGTTACTTCCTCCAATGATTACCCTCCTTTTCAGGAGTTTTGCTGATTTTTTGCAGATTTTTAGCACTGGTAGGAGCGTAGATATATGAAATATCTGGATAATCTATTTATTTCACGTATTTATAAATTACTGATAATGAAAGAAAAATCAAAATACATGAAAGTTATGTTTTTTCATCAGCTTTCCAGTAAAAATATTTTCAATTTTAATAGAATGACAGTTAGGGCTAAAAATGCCAAAAAAAACCATAAAAAATGCGAAAAAAGGTGGTTTCAAGTTTTCGGGCCGCTTTGATTTTGATGAAAAAATTCGAGAAAGACTCTCTCATTGCTCAGAGTTTACTGTGTAAATCTTATTATGGGACCGCCATCCTTCCTAAAGCGTTCCAAGTTGTCATACGAACAAAAACAATCATTGGGCTATCTTCGAATGTTTTCTTCTTAGGAAGGAGTGGTGGTCCCATAATAAAATTTACACAGTAAACTCTGAGCAATGAGAGAGTCTTTCTCGAATTTTTTCATCCAAATCAAAGCGGCCCGAAAACTTAAAACCACCTTTTTTCGCATTTTTTCTGGGTTTTTTTGGCATTTTTAGCCCTAACTGTCATTCTATAAAAATTGAAAATATTTTTACTGGAAAGCTGATGAAAAAACATAACTTTCATGTATTTTGATTTTTCTTTCATTATCAGTAATTTATAAATACGTAAAATAAACAGATTATCCAGATATTTTGTATATCTCAGTGCTAAAAATCTGCAAAAATTCAGCAAAACTCCTAAAAAGTAGGGTAATCATTGGAGGAAATAATCAAATTAATTCGAGACCAGGACGAAAATGGGTGGCCCACTTGAGAAAGAATCCTTCATATGCAGTTCGAAAATATAATCGTTATTCTGTAATCTTGATATCCATATATATAAATATATATATATATATAATAGGAGTCAGTCAGATGCAGACTAGTTTAAAATTCTGAACAATAATTGTTGTGACATAAAGAGGTTTAAATTCATTCGAATGATTTGTTATCTTAAAAAGATTGTATAGATCGTTCTTTTCCACGTGTGACATGGAGTGTCTACAGCGCATTTCGACTTCCGTTATATACATATAGAAAAATAAGTCAGCCGGAAGTATGATGTGCATATGTTACTATGCGCGCACATGGCCCGGTTTTTTCTCATGAGTTCACTGGCATTTTGGGTATCTGAGACCCAAGTCGACGACTGCTGTTAGTACTGCTGCATGCAGCAGCACTGTTTAACAGTGTGTGGGATTATGTAGGAAACGCTGAAACCTCTTAGTTATAGTCGGTATATATATATATATATATATAATATACATATACGCAGGATATCCACACACATGATCGGACACATATGTTAGTATAACATACACATAATGTGAAAGACTGTTTACAGGGAGGCAGCAACAGCAGCAGCAGCAGGGCAATAACCGAGGCTGACCCGCGGTACAACCTGGTTCTTCGCTAGCCTTATGCACTATACAGGCTGCCATGCAGGCAGTGGTGGCGGCATGGCACCATGCAAGTACCAAGCTGCACTCACTCCTCTTCTCTCTTCTTTTCTCTTCTCTTCGGCGCTCGGTCACTCCGCTCCGCTCCACTCTCGAATCGATTCGCTTTGTTTGTCATCAACAGCAGCGCAGCTGCTCTTCGTATACTAATATATAGTCGTAGTAAATATACCGACAGAAAATTTTCGAGTGAAGATTTTTACTTTTTTTTTTTTTTTCTTCATTTTTCTTAATTTTTTTTTTTTTTTGTTTCTTCTCTCTCTATTCCTAAATAACTTTCTATATACCCTACAGCGAGGAACACCAGTTTTATTACATATAATATATCTATATAGGTAAAGTATACGGCTACCGCATGCTCGCGTTATATATATGCGCTGCCTGTGGGTTACTATACCACTTATCCTGCAGTAGCTGCCCTAGTGCGCATAGTATTATTATATAGGTACAGATATATGATCATTTTTTAGGTCATAAGAATAATTTTTTTGTTTACTGTCCTGCGGATTTTACAACTATCAAACCTACTTATCGATTTTACGAAGTTTATCTGTTTTTTTTTTTTTTTTTTTTTTTTCTGATTTCTTTGAAGATCGCGAGGTACTGATGCATAGCATGATAGTCCTCCAGAGAGAGAAAGAGTAGTTCTCCTTATAAGTATAAACTTGCAGCACAGAAGCAGTTTGGGCATCAAGTATTATATGAGGTATTCCACGCCGTTTCGAACGGTCAAAAAAATCACCGCTTCCGAAAAAATCGTAATTTGGTCCTCGAACACAACTATATCGAAAGAATTTTTGTGAATTTTTTCAGAATTTTCGGATTGCATTTGTGGATTTTTTCCAAATTCCAACTTTTTTTTACAAACTTCCGTATCTCAAAAGTATAAGATCCTACAAGAAAATTTATGAGACACAAAAGTTGCAGTTTCGAATCAACTTTCTGAAAAAATTTTTTTGGGAATTTCTCGAATCCCAAAAATAGCAATTTTTATCAAAAATACAGAAAAATCGATTTTTCAATCAATACGTCACCTTCGATTTGCCTCGATAAATCACAGAAAATACTCTCAAGTGTGGAGAACAACCCCGTATTTTTTTTGAGATGGGTGGCGCAATCGTTTGGAAGATATGCTTTATTAATTTTTTTTTTTCTGAAATTTTTTTTTTTTCTTCTGAGAAAAAAATTAATAAAGCATATCTTCCAAACGATTGCGCCACCCATCTCAAAAAAAATACGGGGTTGTTCTCCACACTTGAGAGTATTTTCTGTGATTTATCGAGGCAAATCGAAGGTGACGTATTGATTGAAAAATCGATTTTTGTGTATTTTTGATAAAAATTGGTATTTTTGGGATTCGAGAAATTCCCAAAAAAAATTTTTCAGAAAGTTGATTCGAAACTGCAACTTTTGTATCTCATAAATTTTCTTGTAGGATCTTATACTTTTGAGATACGGAAGTTTGTAAAAAAAGTTGGAATTTGGAAAAAATCCACAAATGCAATCCGAAAATTCTGAAAAAATTCACAAAAATTCATTCGATATAGTTGTGTTCGAGGACCAAATTACGATTTTTTCGGAAGCGGTGATTTTTTTGACCGTCCGAAACGGCGTGGAATACCTCATATATATATATTCACATAGAATTATATATCTCCCACCACCATGACCTACGAACGTTTTATAATTGCCTAACTAACTAACTAACTAATTAATTGTGTAAGCAAATAATTCTCATTTCTGTTTAAATTTTTTCACACAGTATAATATTTATATATGTATGTATAATTTAAGAGATATGATAATAAAAGGTTATATAATTATATTATAAACAAAATTAATTCTGCGCATTAAATATTAAATCGATATAGAAATCGGTTATCTATACAACGTGGTATTATAAAACTTGAGAAAAACAAAAAAAAAAAAAAAAAAAGAATAACGATATGATGATCGTTGTAGTATATATATATGTCGAAATTATTACACTGTATATATATCGCGTCACTAATGCCATAAGGTCGTAAGCGCCAAAAAAAAAAAAAAAAATGTCGTGTTTTTGGTGGCAAAATTTTTTTCGTGCCATATAACATCGTTTGGGCATATCCGCAAAAAAAATAATTTTTTGGCACTTACGACCTTATGGCATTAGTGACGCGATATATATACCTAACGTAGCATAAATTCGCAAGGTTTTCGTTGCCCAATGGACTTGTTTAACGAATAAATATTTTACAACGAGTACAAGCAGCAGGCAGGCAGACAGACAGACAGGCAGGCAGGCGCAGGCAGGGAGCGGGACCTGGCAAACCGTGGAGAGGAGGCTAGAGCGGGGCCACCAAGTTGTGAGTTGTGAGTTACGCGCACCAAGATGGCCGACGACCGTAGAATCGCCGAATCACCCGTTTTATTATAAATTTTCTATAGAGTATAGAGTATAGGTATAATAGAATACCTACAGAATAACAGCCAACGATATATCGCGTCACTAATGCCATAAGGTCGTAAGCGCAAAAAAAAAAAAAAAAAAGTTTCGTGTTTTTGGTGGCAAAATCTTTTTCGTGCCATATAACATCGTTTGAGCATATCCGCAAAAAAAATAATTTTTTGGCGCTTACGACCTTATGGCATTAGTGATGCGATATATATGTAGATATACGAGGCGTGCGTATATATACGAGATTTTTATTTTTTTTCTTCAATTTTCGAAAAAAATTTGTATTGGCTATTAGATAGTATCTGTTACATACATACCTACACATATATACCCGCAACAAGAAGGTGTATGGGATACAATACATGAGACAAGAATAAAAAATAAAGGAAAAAAACAAAAAAAAATAGAACCGACGACGCGTATATTATTCATAAGAATGTAAAAAAAAAAAAAAAAAAAAAAAAAAAAAAAACTAGAATAATAATCCTATAGACATTGACGTACGTATACTATACATGTATAATACGTATATGTATTTATGATATATATCTATAGATATACTAATATAATTCCCATATGTAGTTTGAAAAATTCATTAGATTTGATGTACTATGTATAGGTATATATATATATATATATATCTGTGTGTTGATTTTCCTCTAATTTTTTAATCGCATCCGTTAGCATTTTTTTATTTTTTTTTATCTATACGACTGTATATAGGTATATAACACTCGATAAAAATTGTATATATATATATATATATATATATATATATAAATACGCGATTATTTTATGCCGGAAATGATTGGGTATATATAGTATATAAATTCGTAGACTACAACACGGTATAGTACACGATGTAGGTATAGTATTGAAACTCGACAAATTTCTCTATATAATATATACTAGACCGGTTCAAAAAAATCGACTATTCTTTTTTTTTTCAATTTTTGCATTGAAATACTTTTGAGGGGTGTGAAAAAAGATGCCTGTTAAAAGCGGAGCTCTTAATATTAAGATTTAGAGATCGCTCATCACGGATTTCTATTTTCCATTTGAATAGCATAGGAAATTTTTTTTTTTTTTTTTTTTTTTTATATAATTTTGTAACTCACAAACCAATGAACAAATCCAAATGACTCAAACATATTTTCATAGGAAATTGAACACTCCACAAAAAGCTTCTCTTATCATTTTTTGATAAATTGACTCCTTCCAAAGTTATTCAAGCTCAAATTTCAATTTATAGTTGAGTTGACTATTTTTTTTTTTTGTGATTTTTTTTCCACAATGATAAATACATTTTTTAGAGTGTTCAATCCCCTATCAAAATATGTAAGAGTCATTTGGATTTGTTCATTGGTTTGTGAGCTACGAAATTCTGAAGAAAAAATAAAATAAAATTCCTATGCTATTTAAATGGAAAATAGAAATCCGCGATGAGCGACCTACTAAATCTTAATATTAAGAGCTCCGCTTTTAACAGGCATCTTTTTTCAACCCCCCCCCCCCCAAAGTATTTCAATGCGAAAATTGAAAAAAGAAGAATAATCGATTTTTTTTTAACCGGTCTAATATATACGCATGTAATGCTAGTAGTGTGTAGATATTATATATCGCTATATCTCTTTATATATATATAGGTATATACCTATGATATACGTCTAGTGTTGCATGAACTGCGGGTATCTATAGGTATTATAGTACTGTGAAAGTTTTGCAAGTTTTTGTTATTGTAAAACTGACACGCTAGTCATCAAAGTTATCGCAAAATTTAACTTACGTACTACTATACTATCGTGTACCTATATGTATACATGGGTAGACGCATAATAGTATATTATGAGCTATATCTAGATTTCGAAAGCTTCGTATATAGATATTTAAATAGATATAACAAACCTCCACTGCGCAGACCATGGCAGAGTGTGTATACCTATGACGATTATGTCAATTGGCTTTAAATACACTAAAGCGTAGGATAACTTATCGTGACTTATGTATACTATATATATATATATATACATGTGGACAACGCGTTTTAATCCGGCTCGTAAACACGACTGAAATAAACTAAACGTCGTGCATATAGAGGAGTATAGTAGTACTTATATACTATACTACTACTATATGTGAAAATATATATCTTGATTCTTGTGAGAAAACAATTTCTCGATGTATGAAAAAACGAGAACTGCGCTCAAGACTCTATACTAATATTACTACTATACCTATATAATGTTATCCAATTAATTAGATTATTATAGTAAAAGTATTGCATGAAGGTAAAAAAAAAAAAAAAAAGAAAGAAAGAAAAAAAAAAAAAAAAAAAAACGATTTTGTTAATCGTAAACGTATTTACACCTGCGCGTATAATAGGATTAATAATGTACTACTACGTATTTTTGTTGTTTCAGATATATATACGATAAATCGATTATTAATTATCGTTGTAGTTATCGTTATCGTTATCGTTATCGTTATCGTTATCGTTATCGTTATCATCGTACGATCACGATATTAATCGGTGGATATTATTAATTCTTCGACAATAAAATTAGATACGATAATATATATATATATACATATATTTTACATACATATACAAATACTATATATGTAAAATGTATTATATATATATATATATATTAGACTGTTTCAAAAAAAGCGATTATTTTATTTTTCTCGAAGAACATTTAAAAATCGTCAGAGTATGTCTAAACAAAGACCCTGTTCAAATGTGAGCCCTTAATATTAATATTTAGAGGTGGCGCTTTTCAATTTTCTATTTCCGTTTAAATAACATGAGAAAAAAATTTTCTGAACTTTCGAATTTTATTACTAAGAAACGAACTACCTTACAATAATAACTAAGATAGCTTTTTGTAGGAAATTTGACGCTCTATAAGAAAGGTCTGAATGAAAATTTGCGTGAGGCGAGCCGTTTCGGAGTTATCGAGCCTCAACCATTGAACTGTTCAAAATTAAAATCAAAATTAAAATTAAATTGAAATGAATTGTTGATGCATTGTAAATAAAATTTATGATGAAATTTCATCATTTATTTGTGATATACCCGTATTTTTGATTATTGATCAAAAAAATTAATCACTTATTGTTGATTAATAGAATTTTTTGATCAACATTGAATTGAAAATTTATAGATATTGGTTTTAAAGTTGATAATAGTGGGTATTTAAGTTATATGAGTCGATTTTGTCGCGTATAAGTAGAAATTATCATTATTTTGAACAGTTCAATGGTTGAGGCTTGATAACTCCGAAACGGTTCGCCTCACGCAAATTTTCATTCAAACCTTTTTTATAGAACGTCAAATTTGCTACAAAAAGCTATCTTAGTTATTATTGTAAGATAGTTCGTTTCCGAGTAATAAAATTCGGAAGTTCAGAAAAAAATTTTCCCATGTTATTTAAATGGAAATAGAAAAATGAAAAGCGCCACCTCTAAATATTAATATTAAGGGCTCACATTTGAACAGGGTCTTTGTTTAGACATACTCTGACGATTTTTAAATGTTCTTTGAAAAACGGTTTTAGAACGGGTTTAGAAAATAGAAAAGATATCCATGAAAAACGGTTTTAGAAACGTTTTTCATGGATATCTTCTCTATTTTCGCGCAAAACGAACATTTTTTGGGCTGTACATGTTCGGAGTCGCACATAGAATTGCGCGACGTATTTTGTTTCATTGATTTCGGTGCCCAGGCAGAGATATTCCGTTTAATATCACATTTTTTCACGATGTTTTCAGGACTGGTGGAATTGCCTAGGAAAGCACCTTAATGTTGATTGTTGATCATTTGTATTATCTATATTTGTATATTAATATAGTAAAGCGGAGACAAAATATCGGCAAATATTTAACGCCTTGAAAGACCGTATAGCATAAATTATCTATATAGCTATATTATGTATATATATACGGTAAAAGAAGATAACGTATATCAACGCGGTTGAACAACGTGTATAAAAATAAAAATAAAAATAAAAATAAAACAACCCTGACGTGTATTGGTTATTTTTTTGTATTTTTTTGTATTTTTTTTATTTATTTTTTTTTTTTTGTATAGCCCATGTGATTTTTCTTGTTCTTTTTACAAATTTTTTATAAGGCCCATCCCTAGTCGCCCACCTCCTTTTGGTCGAAAAAAAAAAAATTTCGTGTTTTTGGTGGCAAAATCTTTTTCATGCCATATAACATCATTTGGGCATATCTGCAAAAAAAAAAAAAAAAAAAAAAAAATTTTTTGGCGCTTACGACCTTATGGCATTAGTGACGCGATATAATAAATATGTAGTAGCAGCTAGGAAATAAGAGTGGTGCTGAAAGCGAAGAGCTATAGGGGGAGTGACTCATGTAGATTTGTTGAACAAGATGGCTGTCCCCTGTTCGTACAGACGTACATATGTACAATGTACATATATATATATCTCTTTTTTTATTCAACCTGTACATCGACGCGTCCCGTTGCCAACCACGTTGTGTTACATTATATTATATCGATGCCCGAGCGACTTGGAAACCGATCTGTAGTTATACGGTAAGTCTATAGCGCTACAGAGAGATTTTGGAATGACTTGACTCGCGAGATGCGGGGTACGTCGTTATTCGACTTTTAACCATCGATATGTTACGTTATGTGAATTTAAATCGTATAGCCATTTACTGCTGCGACAGAGTAGATTCGTTTTTAAAGTCGGTTTATAAAATGGTAGAAAGTATACAGAGATGGATATATACCTACTATAGATATGAGAATGTGTGTGTGCGTGTGTATATTTCAGCCTTTCTTAAAGGAGTAAATTCGTAACGAGCTAAAACGCGATCGGATGCATAAAGCATTATAGATATTCATCGAATTTATATAATAAACCGATTTTCGTGGTGCCATGATTAAGATTAAGATTAAGATTGAGATTAAGAATAATAATAAGGGGCAAGATTAAACGCAACAAGTGATGCTATATGTACAGAATATAACCATTCAACGTTTCGACAAACTTATATACCTATATATACATATACTTACGCATTATTATATATAGTATTATTCGTAGTATGTATGATTCGGTTGAGAAACTGTTGCCATTGTTTTACGATCGCGTGTTACGATTGCAAAAATTTATAATTCATAGCCGCAGTATAAAACCGCGTATGTATATATATACTATATATACTATATAGTCGTTTATAATCGTCGTCGTCGTCGTACAGTTTACTTCCCACGCAAAATAAACATGACCCAATCCATCCCTCTCCGCAACAAATTTTCGCATACAAGACGATATAATACAGGAATATTTTTTTTTTTTTTTTCTTTTTCGTATTTTTGTATTATTATTATTATACTCTGTACAAAAAAAAAAAAAAAAAATTATACTTTATTATTAACTTCATTTCATTTGTCATATATTATTCAGAAGATGTTTTTTTTTTTAATTTTATTTTATTTTTTTTTATTTTTTTCTCTCTCTTTTTTTTTTCCACTTCAATTATAATTTCTTTTCATACTACATAATATATATAGTAATTGTAATATACTAATATCGATGGACTAAATCCATAGGGGCGTAAGCAAAAAAAAAAAAAAAAATTTTTTTTTTTTTGCGGATATGCCCAAAAGATTCTCCATTGCATGAAAAAGATTTTACCACTATAAAAACGGATTTTTTTTTTTTGCCGCCTACGCCCGTTTGGCATTAGGCCATCGATATATGTATTACTGTAATGATTTGATTAAAAAAAAATTTCTTGTTTCTTTAATTTTTTCTTTATTTTTTACCCGAGCTATCATACGGCGTATAGTATATTTACAAGCAGTAAATAATAATGACAACGATAATATAATATTAATATATAATAAGAATCATATAATAATAATAGTATAATTATTATTATTATTATTTATTATTATTATTATTATAAATCGTAATATATACGTAATATAGAACCTCTCTCTATATCAACTAAATATAATTATACATTGATATTATTATTATTATTATTAATATTACTAATTAATATATAATAATTATTATTATATAGTATATATTATTATTACCCTATACCTACACAGTATATGTAGTATAGGAATAGGAGCGGTGCTCGACGCGTTGGCAGTCTTTGGTCCTTTATTTTCATGATTTTTTAATTTATTACTTGATTAAAATTAAAATTTACCTCTTTATTTATATTTTATTTATTTATTTATTTATTTATTTATTTATTTATTTATTTATCTCATGCCGCGCACACGAACCACGTGTATTCGTAAAGTGGTATGGATAATCTACAAAAACTCGCTTCGAACACCCTCGAATTATATATAAGCTAGTAGCCATAGTAATACGAGAATGAAATATTGCGCACAATATCTTCTTTTTTTTTTTTTTTTTTTTTTTCATTAATCTATGTAGTATTATATAGGTTGATATCTCGTTGCTAAATTATTCTTGTCATTGATCGCACAAATAACATAATTATAATTATATGTATGTGTCATGATTAGTGTGTCTACATTTATTTCTATTTTTTTTTTTTTTTTCAATTTTCATTTAATGTGGACGAAATAAAAAAAAAAAAAAAAAAAAAAAAAAAAAAAAAAAAAAAAAGTAAAAAATAATTCACGTTGCTGCACGCTGGACACTTCAACTGTATATATTAGGGTGATTTTTTTTTTCTCGACTATTTTTTTTTTTTTTTTTTTTTTTTTAGTCCTCACGTGAAATTTGGTTGAAAATGTCGAAAAAAAAATTCCCTGGAAGTTACAGCTCTTAATATTAACTTAAAGTACTTTCCCAAAGCGTGCGAAGATTTTACATTTAAAATACACGTAAATCGAGATTTTTTTTTTTTTTTTTTTCAAATTTCTATAACTCAGCCGCATTTCAAGCTATTACATTGGTCTTGATCTTGATTTACTCAGAATAAAATACTCCACAAAAGTTCCCAATGCGGTCAAAGTGTAACTTGTACTGGTGAGTTGATACGGGTCGCTGAAGTTGATTTTTACCCAAAATTCTCGGTTACCGGTACAAGTTACACTTTGGCCGCCCCTGGGCACTTTTGTAGAGTATTTTATTCTGAGTAAATCAAGATCAAGACCAATGTAATAGCTTGAAATGCAGCTGAGTTATAGAGATTTGAAAAAAAAAAAAAAACAATCTCGATTCACGTATATTTTAAATGGAAAATCTTCGCACGTTTTGGGAAAGTACTTAACATTAATATTAAGAGCTGTAACTTTCAGGGAAATTATTTTTCGACATTTTCAACCAAATTTCACGGGAGCACTTGAAAAAAAAAAAAAAAAAAATAGTCGTTTTAAAAAAATCACCCTAGTATATATATATATATATATATATATATATATTATCCCGCGCGTTTATATGATAGGTATATATTAGTACTTCCGGATCTCGAAATATGTGTCTTTTAAAAAACATTCGATTATGAAGTAATTAAAACTTATATATAAGAAAATGAAAACTTGAATAAAATGCAATGCCAATGTGTAACGATAATGAGGAGCTAATTATGATTTCTCTGTGGTTACATATCTTATCGTCATCCCCCCTCTTTCCACCCCGCCGCGGCTTTATGTCGAAAAATAGGTTTTTCTTTTATCGTTCGCTCTGTTTTTTTCTTCTCATGTGATAACGAAATTTTCGTATCATTGTGAAATTGTAAACGTTGTATAGATATATATATATAAATTATAATTATTATATACGATGGAACAGGATGATGCGGCGCCTCGCACAGATTTCTGAAAAATGTTGTTATTGTTGTTGTTATTGATGAATTTTTGTAGATTTTTTTTTATTTTTTTTTTTTTTTTTATTTTTTCAAATTTTTCTTTATTTTTCATTTCTATCATTTCTTTATATTTTATACAATTATCACGAAATTTCAATCTTTATATCATTACAGTGTAAGGGTATATAGTATGTAATAGTATATAATATGTATATATACCATACTATATGTATATATAATAATAGTATAGTAATAGTAATAATAATAGTAGTAGTAGTAGTAGGAGTAGTAGAAGTATAGTCTCTGTACACGAGTTTTACAATTTTTTTTTTTTGTTTTTTTTTTTGTTTTTTCATTCATATACTTTCTTTCTTTCTTTCGTTTTTTTTTTTTGTTTTTTTTTTTTTTTTTTGTTTCAATATAATATTCTATATACATACATACATACATACATATGTGTATAAATATGTATATATGTATGTATTTCAAATGTACTTTAAATCATCGCGTTCTCATTATGTTCTCGGTTCTTGATTGTTATAATATTAAGTTGTTTCCTTCATAATTATCGTTCGTGGATGAATTTTTTTTCTTTTTTTTTTGTTTGTTTTTTCATTCTTTCTTTCTTTCTGCGCGTTTGCTATTTTTTTTTTTATTTTTTCGTTTTTGTTATCTCACTGATTCTTTTTCTTCTTCGCTTCATATCTAGTATACATATATACACACATACACAGACACACACACACACATACACACAATTAATATGTAATATATATATATAAATATATATATTGCACATCATATTATCGTTCGTTTCTTGATTTTGTCTCGCGTGCGCGCAGTTATGTGTTTTTTTTTGGGTTTTACTATTTTTTTTTTTGTTTCATTTTTTTTTTTTTTTTTTTTTTTTTTGTATTTGTTCTTCTCCATCTTTCACCCTTTCTTATTTCTTTCATTACATTAGAGATCTTTTTCGTTTTTTTTTTTTTTGTTTTGTTTTTTTTTTTTTCATTTTTTTTTTTTTTCGTTTTTTTTTTTTCTTTTTATTTAAAAAAATACTGAATTATAACCAAGCTAAAATCACAGACTTGCTGGCGCGTATATGTATACCAGCCGTTTTTGTACAAATTCTTCCTGAAGGGCTCCTACTATTTTACTTTTTTTATTTTTTTATTTTTTTGTTTTTTTGTTTTTTTTTTTTTATTTTTATTTATTTTTTACTTCTTTCGTTTTTAATCTATCGTAGTTGTACAAAGTACTTTGTAACATATATATCCACACGTACGTACATACATACATACATTCACACGTTTTCAAAGTTTTTTTATATTATATTATTTATCAACGTGTATGTATATCCTTTAAATACACATTATCATTATCATTATAATTATTATGATTATTATTGTTATTATTATTATTATACTATATTTTTCAATGTTACATCCATACATACATACATGTACGCGCTCGCGTCTGTATTTTCTTTGTATCGATGATTTTTTTTCATTTTTTTTCTTTTCTTCTCTTTTCTTTTCTTTTTTTTTTTTGTTAATTGATTGATTAATTATCTTCATTATCACGGTGCGATATTTATTATTCTCAAATTATACTATGTGAAGAATTGCGAAAAGAGAAGGGAAGAGAAGAGAAGAGAAGAGAAGAGAAGAGAAGAAAGGAAAAAAAGAAAACTAACATCTGAATCACTGACAGCAATAATTAGGCATACAGTGTTAGTGTTAGTGTTGTTCTCGTCATTGTTGTGAAATTGTTTAGCTCGAATCTCGAATGGTTTTGTTAAAGAAGAATTATTGTTATCAGTTGCTACGGTTGTAATTTTAGTTGATAAGAGAAAATGAAATTGAAAAAAAAAAAAAAAAAAAAAAAAAAAAAAAAAAAAAAAAAAAAAAAAAAAAAAACACAAGCACCGCATTTCGACATTTAAAACTATAACAATAATTGTGTAACGTTCGAAAGAGAAGAGTGTACGTGTTAGTGTTAAATTCAGATGTTTTTTTTTTTTTTTTTTTTTTTATGGCGTTGAACGGAAAAGAATGGAATAGAATGTGTTGTTTTGGAATAAAATAAGATTAAAAATTAACAAAGAAATAAAAATAAAAAAAAAAAACAAAAAAGACTGTAAATCACATAAGATGTATTATATAGTATTCAAAAGATATTATATTATATAATAATCGATACATGAAACGTATATATATATATATATATAAATATATATATATATGAAGAGATTGCTTAAATCGTATCTATATCCTTATTATAATCACAGACATGATATATATAGGGTGTAATCCACATTATACCATCAATATTTTCAACCATACATATATATATATATACATATATGCACATATGCATTTATATATATATATATATACATATACCTTAAGAAGATATTGAAATATATGTAGTATATAGTAATTTATACTCTCTAAACAGACACACGCACACGCACGCAAACGCACATACATACACACTCGCTACACGTTCGTTCACAGATATTTTTTTTTTTTTTTTTTTTTTTTTTTAACGCCGAACGCTATATATATATATATATATATATATATATATATATAAGAGTATATAATACTATAAGTCTAAAATTTCAGTATTAATATATATATATATATATACCTAAACATAATTATTACGTGTGTACCACAAGTACCAAGTGTATATATATATATAAATAAACAGGATTTTTGATCGATTTTCAAATTGAAAAATTAATTCGGAATGAAAATGGAAAAAATGATACATGAAAATAATAATAATAATAATAATAATAATAATAATAATAATAATAATATGCATTCGTTTGTTTTGTTGTTTTCTTTTTAATTAATTATATAATAATTATTTATATTGTATATACAATTAAATTCTTTGTTACGTTCAAATTGCAATCAGCCTCAAAGTAATAATCACCAATATGTATAATTATCGCATATGTATTGTATTGTATTGTATTGTATTGTATTGTATTGTAAAGAAAATTACATGTATAGGGTAAACTAATACAAGATAAAAATTAAGAAAATTTATACTTTCTCTCATCACAAGCTGCAGTTATTAATTAATATATAACTATATATATATATATATATATATGAATTTTCTTTTCGGTATATAGATTGTGTATATATATATATATATATATGGGTATAGATACTGTATTGAATATAGAATTTAATACAATATATATAACTACCTATATCGATCTTTTACAATAGCATAGATATAGGCGTGTGTGTGTCTGTTTGTATACATATACATAAAAGTATAAAACAAATTTCTTAGTACATCGTAGTATCCTTTAAATTGATTAGTTCGCACAAAATGCGCGAAACAGAGTATAAAGATTAAGATTAAGAGAAAGATAAAGATAGAGATAAAAAGACCGAGAGAGAGAGAGAGAGAGAGAGAAAAAAAGGACACAAAAAAATCATCACAGTTATTTCTCTAAAAGTATATATAATATAATATAATATAATATAATGTACAATTTGTTTTTTTTTTTTTTTTTTTTTGTTTTGTTTTTTTGTTTTTTCACATCATTTCTTCATCCAACTTTATTTTCGTCATAATAATTAATATTATCATTATTATTCATCGATGATATACATACACGTACAATTAAATTTGTTGTTTTATTTATGTTTTTTTTTTTTTTTTCTTTCTTTCTTTCATTCTTTATCGCGTGTCAATACATACATACATACATACATACATACATGCATACATACATAGATACATATATGTAACCATAAATGAACGCGCGTAACCTCACGCTTTTAAAAATGAATGAATTTATTTATATTTCAATATATATATATATATATATATATTGAAATATATATATATATATATATATGTATAATATACAGTTCGAAAGCGCGTTATGATATAATATGTTACATATACGTATCTATTATAATTATTTATATGTGCAGTGTATATAATTCTGTATATTTTGTCTGTGTCTCTATTGTTTACATGTTGTTTGTTTGTTTTTTTTTTCTTCTTCTTCTTCTTCTTCTTCTTCTTCTTCTATATATGACTGTATTCATTATATATATATACCTATATGTTGTAGTATATTCTTTAATATTATTTCATTGATATATATATATATATATATAGGTATATATATATATGTGTGCGATTGCGATGCCGCTTCGGAAACATTATTTAAACAAAATTTTTTTCTTTTTTTTTTTTTTTTTTTTTTTTTTTTTTCTTATGAATCGTTAAATGAATGGGTGGGTATAAGTATGTAGTAGGTAGTACTAGGTGGATTATTTGACAACGGTTCTTCTTAATACACGCAGTCTTGGATCAAGTATCTAGTAATTATATAAGTCTGTGTTTAAGGTTTTATATAAACTGTAATAATCAGTTTAGAATAAATCGAAACAATATTACTCTTCTTACGCGTATATTATTTATCTTTACCATCTCTTCTTCTTCTTCATTTCTTGGTTATTCTTCTCTAAATTGACAAGTACACGTCTTCAAATATTACTTCGATCGTAAAAAAAAAAAAAAAAAAAAAAAAAAGATGAAAAAAAAAAAAAAAAAACTTCTCACACCGCATCAGAGAAATACATGTATAGAAATGGTTAAGAAAGAGTGTGTTGTTTCGCACTTGAGATCATTAATTATTCTTGAGCCATTGATTCCGTGTATCAGATTTGTTTTTTTTTTTTTTTTGTTTTTTGTTTTTTTGTTTTTTTGTGTCAGTTCAGTTCAGTTTGGTTTTCTTAGTCTTACTCTTCTTACTCTTCTTCTTTTTCTTTTATTTTTAATAGTATTTCAGGTCGAGAGCGCTGCAACGATTTTCTTCTTCTTCTTCTTCTTCTTTTTTCTTGCCGATGTATAATAAAAATTCGCGGAATAATTCATAATTTTTATGTTTTTTTTTCTTCTTCTTCTTCTTCTTCTTCTTTATACATGTTATACTACTTTTTTTTATAATTCACGATGAGATGATGATAGCGATGATCGATGCGAAGGGGGTTGGGGGGGGGGGGGGGGGATATAGTGTAGATGTGTCGAACTCTTAGTATATTGAATTTTTAGGGTGTTTGTTTTTCTGTTGTTGTTGTTGTTGTTATTATTATTATTATCATTATTATTATTAATTAATTAATTAATTAATAATTAACGGCGAGTGGCTCAACTGGAGACAAACGCTGCTATTTGTTCACTGAACTGCGTGTGTTCCATGAACAAAGAATCCTTGCATGTCTCGAACTGTTGTGACGCCGCCTCTTCTGGGTCAGGTTCCGTCCTTTCGTAAAGTACGCATATTGAGCCGTTCTCACCAATCCTATACGATACCTCGGCCGGATCGATCCACATCGTTAATTCAGTTGGAAATAAATGGTGAAGAACAGTCGGTAACAAACCAACGTTTGCACCAGCCTGTGCTATTACCGGATCCATTTTACCGTTTATACGAAGACACCGGTATCCTGAACCACGGTTTGGTCTGTCTGGAAACCAATGGTCTCTGTATTGTCTGGAAACCAATGGTCTCTGTATCTTCGACGCAATACCTCGGATAACGAAGATTTAAACATTTGCAACTGTCGTTCGGACAGTTGGCCAGCTTGAAGCCGTAATAAATGTACGAGAAAGTCCGCCGCGGACACGATCTCTAACCTCATGATGATTCAATGTTTTTTGATTTATTAATTGTTTTATTACTTTTAACCGACGTTTTGGCGCTATTAACATATACGCGATTATTATTATTATTATTATTATTATTATTATTTTTTTTTTTATCGTATATATTATTACGTTTTTCTTCTCTTGTTTTATAGAAAATATTTTCTTTTATTTTTGAAAATAAAGAATTAGAAACAAAAAAAACACACTCACACACACACACACACACAAAATAGAGCTTCAAAATGGCGGCTTGTTAGACACGATGGACTGGCCCTTTCAGTTTTCCTCTCTATGTGTGTGTATGTACACGTATATATATATATATATATATAGCGAGAGAGAGCAGCTGCTGAGCGGCTATGCTGTGGCGTTATAAGCCCTGAGGAGGGTTTCGGATTGGTTGGATGTCTGTATACGGGGGAGAAGACGAAACGCGCAAGCGACGCGGTAGGTTGCGATCGATGCTGGTTGTTGGTTCCTGCAGGCTGCGAGAAAATCTGTCTTTTCTTTCCTTTATCTTCTTGTTGTTGTTGTTGTTATTGTTATTGTTGTGATTATTATATCGTTTCTTTTTTCTTTTTCTCCAAATTATTATTATTATTATTATTACCAATTATTTTCACTATGTATGTTTATTTTATTTAATTTCTCATTTAATAATTAAATTCCACAATGATCGGAAAGGAAAAAAAAAAATAAGAATCTCACACACATATGTATACAGCGCAGATAAAAAGAAAAGGAAAAAACCGCTTTCCACTTATTTTTCTTGTCTCAATCAATCAATCAATCAATCTTCATCTATGCGATAATTTTTATTTTTCTTCTTCTTCTTCTTCTTCAAAATATCGTCAAACACATTTACGAACGAATGAACGATGGATGGATGGTTGAATTGAAGAATCAAACTCACGGCACGTAATTCACGTACCTCCGAACTCGCGAACCGCACCCTGTGACTACCGACGACTTTCTAAACGACAGGGGACTCTGCGCCAGGAAGTAGCCTCGTCTCTTTGTTCGACGGTCGTATGAGCGAGTTGGTGGGGTGGGGGGAAGGTATAGAAGAGCCAATAAAAACTCGCCGTTTCCTACCACAGCTGACTAAAATAAATGCGCGCGCAGAAAGACCGAACCGCTTCCCCTCGGTGTCGAAGGGAAACGCTGCTGGTTTCGAAGCGAGACGGGAGGGAGGGAGAGGGGTGAAGAAGAGAGGGGGGGGGGGGTTGACGTGCAGCTGTGTGCGTGCGTCGATGTTTAGAGTACCGTGTAGAAAGCGTCTCTATGCGATGCGATCCGATGCGAAGCGTCGCAAGGAAATTCTGAACACGATGACGCGGCGCTACGGCGGTAACAGAACTATAGTATATACACTAGCTTCTGCTTAGCCCTCGAGGCACACGTAGGCCCGAACGACGCCATCTTTTAATACTAAGTGCAAGACCCCGAGAATTTGTTGTAGTGGTAGTTTGTATATGTATAACGTCGTGATATCGGAGCGAGTTTTATGTAAGGGAACCTGGGAACCTGGTAAAGCCCGGAGCACACTAAACGCAGTATGCCGTAAGACGGATCACCTACAAGCCGTAAGCTTACTCACACATGCCTGTGATTGGACGGCGCAATGTGTGAGTGAGCGCACGGCCCGCTTACGGCCTGTAGGTGATCCGAACTGCGTTTATTGTGCCCCGGGCTTAAAGCCCGGAGCACACTAAACGCAGTATGCCGTAAGACGGATCACCTACAAGCCGTAAGC
The DNA here is from genome assembly GCA_943736025.1 of Tenthredo mesomela. Lineage (NCBI taxonomy): Eukaryota > Metazoa > Arthropoda > Insecta > Hymenoptera > Tenthredinidae > Tenthredo > Tenthredo mesomela. Next base: position 57,849,964 of record OX031014.1, read on the forward strand.
TTACTCACACATGCCTGTGATTGGACGGCGCAATGTGTGAGTGAGCGCACGGCCCGCTTACGGCCTGTAGGTGATCCGAACTGCGTTTATTGTGCCCCGGGCTTGACCCAGGATAGAAGTATTTTAACGGAGAGATTGTGCGCTGTTCGAAAGGCGATCGTCTATATATGAACGAGTTAGTAATAATAATTATGTAGAGTCGTTCTCGCTGCAGGGGTTTTTCGACGCAACGCAACGCAACGCAACGTAACGTAAAGCCCGTTGCTAAGAAGCCGGAAGAAGGAAAAAAGTAATATTTATATCAGCTCTATAATCTCTGACGTATGTAATGTAGATATATCGCGTCACTAATGCCATAAGGTCGTAAGCGCAAAAAAAAAAAAAAAAAAAAAAAAATTTCGTGTTTTTGGTGGCAAAATCTTTTTCGTGACATATAACATCGTTTGGGCATATCCGCAAAAAAAATAATTTTTTGGCGCTTACGACCTTATGGCATTAGTGACGCGATATATAGTACGACGTTATAGGTAGGCTTATAGGTTGTATGTTATGTAGTTTTGTATATCTCTATCCTCTACTATATGAATATATTTATACCTATATGTATAATACATATACTAGACGTTGAATGCGCCGACGCGACTTTTAACACATACAATATACATATATATATATATATATATATATATATATATATATATATATATATATATATATATATAACAATTCATGACTGACTCTGAGTATATCCGAGTGCCTCCGGCGCCGTCTCTCTTCTTCTGCATATCGTGGCGCGTCGTCGTCCTACTTTGCATCGAAAACAAGAGACTGGTGGCTACTGCTACTGGTGATTTTCACATCGCCTCATGGCTCTAAAAAGCGTCATATATACTACACGCAAGAATATACGTGGGTTTCTATATATTATACGATTTTCGACAATATAACTAAATGTTTTTTATTTTATTTTTTCTTCTTCTTTCATATTTTTAACACTCGGTATATATATATATATATATATATATATATATTAGACTGTTTCAAAAAGAAAAAATTTTCAAAGAACATTTAAAAATCGTCAGAGTATGTCTAAACAAAGACCCTGTTCAAATGTGAGCCCTTAATATTAATATTTAGAGGTGGCGCTTTTCATTTTTCTATTTCCATTTAAATAACATGGGAAAATATTTTTCTGAACTTCCGAATTTTATTACTCGGAAACGAACTATCTTACAATAATAACTAAGATAGCTTTTTGTAGCAAATTTGACGCTCTATAAAAAAGGTTTGAATGAAAATTTGCGTGAGGCGAGCCGTTTCGGAGTTATCAAGCCTCAACCATTGAACTGTTCAAAATAATGATAATTTCTACTTATACGCGAAAAAATCGACTCATATAACTTAAATACCCACTATTATCAACTTTAAAACCAATATCTATAAATTTTCAATTCAATGTTGATCAAAAAATTCTATTAATCAACAATAAGTGATTAATTTTTTTGATCAATAATCAAAAATACGGGTATATCACAAATAAATGATGAAATTTCATCATAAATTTTATTTACAATGCATCAACAATTCATTTCAATTTAATTTTAATTTTGATTTTAATTTTGAACAGTTCAATGGTTGAGGCTTGATAACTCCGAAACGGCTCGCCTCACGCAAATTTTCATTCAGACCTTTTTTATAGAGCGTCAAATTTCGTACAAAAAGCTATCTTAGTTATTATTGTAAGGTAGTTCGTTTCTTAGTAATAAAATTCGAAAGTTCAGAAAATTTTTTTCCCATGTTATTTAAACGGAAATAGAAAATTGAAAAGCGCCACCTCTAAATATTAATATTAACGGCTCACATTTGAACAGGGTCTTTGTTTAGACATACTCCGACGTTTTTTCAATGTTCTTTGAGAAAAATAAAATAATCGCTTTTTTTGGAACAGTCTAATATACATATATATATATATATTAGACCGGTTCAAAAAAATCGACTATTCTTTTTTTTTCAATTTTCGCATTGAAATACTTTCGGGGGGGTGAAAAAAGATGCCTGTTAAAAGCGGAGCTCTTAATATTAAGATTTAGAGGTCGCTCATCGCGGATTTCTATTTTCCATTTAAATAGCATAGGAATTTTATTTTTTTTTCTTCAGAATTTCGTAGCTCACAAACCAATGAACGAATCCAAATGACTCTTACATATTTTGATAGGGGATTGAACACTCTAAAAAATGTATCTATCATTGTGGAAAAAAAATCACAAAAAAAAATAATTATCTCAACTATAAATCGAAATTTGACCTTGAATAACTTTGGAAGGAGTCAATTTATCAAAAAATGATAAGAGAAGCTTTTTGTAGAGTGTTCAATTTCCTATGAAAATATGTTTGAGTCATTTGGATTTGTTCATTGGTTTGTGAGCTACAAAATTATTAAAAAAAAAAAAAAAATTTCCTATGCTATTCAAATGGAAAATAGAAATCCGCGATGAGCGACCTCTAAATCTTAATATTAAGAGCTCCGCTTTTAACAGGCATCTTTTCTCAGCCCCCCGAAAGTATTTCAATGCGAAAATTGAAAGAAAAAGAATAGTCGATTTTTTTGAACCGGTCTAATATATATATATATTAATATATAATTACGATTATTTCTCAATTCTTGATGCGCTCTATAAGTTAGTAGTACTAACGAAGAGTAGAAAAATGGAGAAACAAGAAACAAAAAAAAAAAAACAAAAAACAAATTGAAATCGTCACGTCGCTCGTCGTGTCGGACACAAATCAACGACGGAGTTCTTTGACCGGTTCATTCATCCCATCGACCCGCGGTTTTACATCGCGTTATAAAAATCCGATGAGGTAGATATCGATACCTGCGCGGAATAACCGGCTATCTCAGAATCCATTCGAAAAACCGACTGTAGCTTATATTATTAATATAGGCACAGGTCGCTTTTCCGAATGGATTCTGAGATAGCCGCTTTTTCAAGCGGACTCTGAGATAGCCCGTTATTCCGCGCAGGTATCGATATTATATAGGTACACACGTCCACGTGCGTACGTACGTGCGTGGGTGGTGTGGTGTGGTGTGGGTAGGTGGATAGATAGATAGATAGATAGATAAATAGATAAACGGATGGATAAAATGGATGGATAAACATACGGCGTGGGTGTGTTTTAATATCCAAGTAACTAATATGATGACAAGCAACAACAGCTCAGCTATGTAACTACATATACATATTATATCGCGTCACTAATGCCATAAGGTCGTAAGCGGCAAAAAAAAAAAAAAAATTTTTTTTTTTTTTTTTTTGCGGATATGCCCAAACGATGTTAAATGGAATGAAAAAGATTTTGCCACCAAAAATTACGACATTTTTTTTTTTTTTTTTTTTTTTTTTTTTTGCGCTTACGACCCCTTATGGCATTCAAGTGACGCGATATTATATTAACGTTATAAGGACGCATATATATTCGGTTAGATGCGGCATGTATAGTATAGTACGGTTGTGCGTCTTCCCTTGTTTCGCTGCAGAGACGATGTACATCATCTGCACTGCACATCAGAGCCACGAAGAAGAAGAAGAAGAAGAAGAAGAAGAAGAAGAAGAAGCGCCGCGCAGCACGGCGAAGCCTTGAAACGGGACTTTGACACTGTATTCTTGTACTACACGTTGGATGCGTGTATATAGTATATATATACCTTTATACACGCACGTTGTGACAAACGCATTCGTTGCACGTATATACTAGACAGTATAATATACGCCCCCCCTCCCCTTCACCACCGCAAACTACCATATGCACAATTTACTATATTACGGAATTAGTTTTCCCGCAGTAGTTTTAATATTAACTGCGTAGGTATAGCGATTATAAGAGTCCGCGGCAATATTATACATCGAAACGACTAGAATAGTATTAATATATTTATCGTTGTTATATATATATATCGCGTCACTAATGCCATAAGATCGTAAGCGCCAAAAAAAAAAAAAAAAAAAAAAAATGTCGTGTTTTTGGTGGCAAAATCTTTTTCGTGCCATATAACATCGTTTGGGCATATCTGCAAAAAAAATTATTTTTTGGCGCTTACGACCTTATAGCATTAGTGACGCGATATATAGTATACCAACGCGGTGACTAATTTTCTATATACCGAGAATTACTCACTCACCTTTTATACTACTAATGTATTATTATTATGATTACTGGAAATATGACGACTCGAGTTATCCCACTAATATATATATATATATATATATATATTATACCGTTATATAGAATATAATATCATATATATAGTATATATAACAACAGCTGCGCAAGTCTTGTATACACAGGAAAAAAAAAAAAAAAAAGGTTAAACTTGTTCCAAGAAAATTATTCTTATCATTCAAGATAATTTTGGGGATCCAAAAATTTCGATCTTAATTTTTGGCGATTTTTAGAACCCCAAAATTATCTTGAATCAAGTCAACCTTTCTTTCTGTGTATACCCGGTAGTTTTTCGTATACTTAATAAGGTAAGGTCGTAAACGCCAAAAAATTATTTTTTTTTTTTTTTTTGCGGATATGCCCAAACGATGTTATATGGCACGAAAAAGATTTTGCCACAAAAAACACGAAATTTTTTTTTTTTTTTTTGGCGCTTACGCCCTTATGGCATTAGTGACGCGATATATATCGGGGATAAGTAACGTCAAATTTAGAGTTTAGACGCACATAAGGTGTAAGTACATAATATACCTAATGTATAAGGGTCTTCTTTGAAGGACCCTTATACAGGGATTTAGTTTTCTTCGAACGTTTATATACTAAAACTGCACGCAGCTGAGGTTCGAAATATACTTATATATATATATCTATATCTCTACCTGTAACTGCAGTACCTGTGTATCTAGGTATACCTATATATAGGTATAGTATAGCCCATAGCAACCGACAGACACCTGACTAAACCCAGACGATATTTTTTCAAAGGTTACACTACGATGATGACTGGGTTGGTTTGGGTTTAGTCAGGTAGGTGAATATAAGGGGGCAATGGGCAGGGGGGGGGGGGGAGGTTTCTCAAGTTCGGAATACTAGAATTTTTAGAAGGACGGATTACGCAGTATAGGTACACCAACATATAATGCACCGTTATATTCGGTACCTATAAGTAGTTTTACGTATTATAGATATATTATTATTATTACATATTATATAGGAACTCATAGGATTTCTTGAAATTATGTATAATAATATAATATAATATAATATAATATAATATGAAAAATCTACGAAATTATAAACGAGCGCGTTAAACGATTTTACAGAATTCCTATATTAAAGATTATATTATATACTATGGGGGAAAAAGATTTTCCGTATATACCTGCAGCTATACTTTATTCATATATATTTCATTAGTTTATATATTATAATATGTATAGAAAAATATGTATTATAACCGTCCATATTAAATGCAGTACTACTAATAAAAAAAAATAAAAACACACAGAGTCTGAAGTTCTTTAAAATTTTATCTCTGAAGTCTGACGTAAAATCGAGCTGACGCGACACGGCGGCGTACCCCCCCCCCCGGGGGTCTCAAAAACCCGCTTGTTGAGTATAGCGACGTGACGCGACGCGATGCCTACAGCAGGGGGGGGGGGGCGGCTTAAAACCAGTTCTTTTTTTTTATCACGATAACAGCAATGATAATAATAATAACAATAATAATAATAATAATGAAGAATGTAATGACAGTAATATAATATAACAGTATAACAAAAACTATACGGACGCACGAGAAGATTTCGCAGATTCGTTTAACTATATAGTATAATAAGTATAGACCGATTCAAAAAAATCGACTATTCTATTTTTTTCAATTTTCGCATTGAAATACTTTCGGGGGGGGGGGGGGGGGGGGGGAAAGATGCCTGTTAAAAGCGGAGCTCTTAATATTAAGATTTAGAGGTCGCTCATCGCGGATTTCTATTTTCCATTTGAATAGCATAGGAATTTTATTTTATTTTTTCTTCAGAATTTCGTAGCTCACAAACCAATGAACAAATCCAAATGACTCTTAGATATTTTGATAGGGGATTGAACACTCTAAAAAATGTATCTATCATTGTGGAAAAAAAAAATCAAAAAAAAAAAAAAAAAAATAGTTGACTCAACTATAAATTGAACTTTGAGCTTGAATAACTTTGTAAGGAGTCAATTTATCAAAAAATGATAAGAGAAGCTTTTTGTAGAGTGTTCAATTTCCTATGAAAATATGTTTGAGTCATTTGGATTTGTTCATTGGTTTGTGAGCTACAAAATTATTAAAAAAAAAAAAAAAAAAAATTTCCTATGCTATTCAAATGGAAAATAGAAATCCACGATGAGCGACCTCTAAATCTTAATATTAAGAGCTCCGCTTTTAACAGGCATCTTTTTTTCAGCCCCCCCCCCCGAAAGTGTTTCAATGCGAAAATTGAAAGAAAAAGAATAGTCGATTTTTTTTAACCGGTCTAAAATATATATATATATATATATATATATTAAATATATAAGTTTAATGGAAGTCTCGGTGAACAAGTATAGTACCTATTACGTATGTACTACTATGTATATTGTATAGTATAGTTGCACTTCCGGTCGTATAGCTATGTATATATATACAAGATATATACCTACTCGACGAAACTTTCACTTCACTTATACAATTAGCGTTAATATACCGCGGTAGTACTTCTTATAATAGGTAGCTCTTTGAACTTAAGCTGTTGTAAATTGTTACGCATTATACGTATATATAATAGCAAAACCGTATAGGTATATAGTATATCTGTTATTAATTATACCTTCCTTATATATTATATACCTTATATAGAAGTTAATTCAGATTAAGGGCTATCCCTAGTCGCCCATCTCCTTTTGGTCGAAATGTGTCACATATCGATTATTATCCGAGCCCTGCAGGTGTAAAAAACGCAAAATAGTCCAACTTAGCGCAAATTCTATTTAAATTCCGAACACATAGTGAAAATATTGAACTTGACATTTTGTTGGAATTTTATATTTCAAAAAATCAAAGTCCTTATATCTTTTGAAATACTGGTTTGAGAGACTTTATGCATTGAACTTTTTTTGTAGAGAAATAAATTTCCTACAAAATTGTTACGAAGTTTTTTTTCTCCAAGTCCAACTGTTTATTCGCCCACAGCGAGAAAGAAGAATTATGCATAAAATCGACTTTGAAGGCTCACACAGGTTCAGCGGTTGAAACCACAGCCAAACTACCAATAGCACTTTTGAAGAACACTAAATTCTCTGTGAAATGAATCTTGGATGAGAACAATCCATTGAAATGCGGCTGAGTTTTCCGCGGCAAAAGAAAAAGTCGTAATGTTTACATGCTTTTAGCATGGGAAAACTTAAAAAGAAAAGCGCGAATGCTGGAATTGGAATGAAGAGCTGAAAATTGGACAGGATTCCCTTTTCGACGTCTACAACAAGATTTTCAATGGGGAGTTGCAAAAAAAAAAAAAAATAGTCGTTTCAAAAAAAGCACCCTAATATACAGGGTGGTCCATTTTAATCGATGCAGGCGAATATCTCGAAAACTAACAATTATAAAAGAAAAAGTTTTATACAAAACTTGGAGGGTTTCGAGGGGGAAAGATAATGCTGATATGTGTTGACTTGTGGATTTCGCCAATTCCGAGATTTCGCAAGCAACTTCGGATTTTAGATAGGGAATACATGTTTTGGTTGAGGGCATCTGATAGCGCGATCAAAGACTCATTCAACCACGCAAGCAAAAAAAATTGGAAAAAAAAAATTTTGCAAAAAAAAATTGGAAAAAAAATATTGCAAAAAAAAATTTCGCGAATTTTTTTTTTTCTCTTGCAAAAGATTGTGCTTTTTTGTCCCTAGCTTTCGAACACATTCATTGTTCATCACTTTGCGTTATTGATCTACGATTTTTTTTTCAATAATCTGGTACATTCAATCTTTCCAATTTCAAAATTGGCGAGAAAAATTTTGAGCTAGAGTGATGAACAATGAATGTGTTCGAAAGCTAGGGACAAAAAAGCAATCTTTTGCAAAAAAAAAAAAAAAAATTCGCGAATTTTTTTATTCCAATTTTTTTTTGCAAAATTTTTTTTTCCAATTTTTTTTGCTTGCGTGTTTGAATGAGTCTTTCATCGCACTATCAGATGCCCCAAACCAAAACATGTGTTCCCTATCTAAAATCCGAAGTTGCTTGCGAAATCTCGGAATTGGCGAAGTCCACAAGTCAACACATATCAGCATTATCTTTCCCCCTCGAAACCCTTCAAGTTTTGTATAAAACTTTTTCTTTTATAATTGTTAGTTTTCGAGATATTCGCCTGCATCGATTAAAATGGACCACCCTGTATATATATATATATATATATACGTCCTACAGAGACGACTATAATATAAACTCGTCAACTATCTGCGAGAGCTTGAAAATTTGTACACGAGATTCATTCGGGTTTCGTAATCCTTCGCATTATTATTATTATTATTATTATTATTATTATTATTATTATTATTAATATTATTATTATTAGATATTCTTGTGATTATATATACCTACTACTGGGGTTTCATTGTTCTTGTAATTGGCAGCCGTATACATCGATATATACTAATGAATATATAGGTATGTATATATATATATAAATTATGATACATATATACTGCAGTGTACATATCTATCGTAGCATGAAGAACGTGACTACTTAGAAACGTGGTGCAGAGCACGCGGTGGTGGTCGCTGCACGGTGTGGTGATGCGGTGAGAGTTTTTCAATGTCGCGTTAATTTAGAAATTTCAATTAAATATGTCGTTTACATATATATATGTGTGTATATTATATACGAACGACAAAGCGACATTTATCTTTAAATAATATTATACCGTATATATGTATGATAATATCGGTATACGAGGCTATCGTCTACATAGAAATTGAAAATGAAGGCCACGTGACCTCCAGGTCACGTGACTATAGTATAATATATGGTGAAAACCGCGCGATATTGCGGGATTAACGTAGGAATATTATATTATATGTACAATGTACTATATGTATATAGATCAGAGAAACACCGTCTGAAAATAGATTTATTATAATTTTGACCCGGTATCATATGAAAAAAAAACATAAAAAAAAAAAAAAAATGAAAGAATCATCTACATTAGCGATTATGTTGCGGTCGAATCCAATCTACACGCATAATATAGTACATACACAGAAAGAAAGGTTAACTTGATTCAAGACAATTTTGCGGTCCAAAAATGAAGACCGAAATTTTCGCGTATCAAATAAAAAATTATTTCTCGAACCAAGAAAATTTGAAAATTTGAAAAATTTTCTTGGTTCGAGAAATAATTTTTTATTTGATACGAGAAAATTTCGGTCTTCATTTTTGGACCGCAAAATTGTCTTGAACCAAGTTAACCTTTCTCTCTAAATTCGAATCAGTGGAAAGTCACTGATGGCAGTGATAAGTATACCAGAATCACTGACAATCAGTAATATTTTCACTGATTGTCAGTGATTCTGGTATACTTATCACTGCCATCAGTGACTTTCCACTGACTCGAATTTAGAGAGTTCTTTCTGTGTACCTAGATAGACTTAAGTACTGTATATCATAAATTTATACTAAACGTATGTATAGGTACACTATATACATAGTATAGGTGGTATATGTATGATGATGTACGGTCGAATATATATGAGGTATTCCACGCCGTTTCGAACGGTCCAAAAAATCACTGCTTCCGAAAAAATCGTAATTTGGTCCTCGAACACAACTATATCGAAAGAATTTGTGTGAATTTTTTCAGAATTTTCGGACTGCAATTGTGGATTTTTTCCAAACTCCAACTTTTTCTACAAACTTCCGTATCTCAAAAGCATAAGATCCTACAAGAAAATTTGTGAGACACAAAAGTTGCAGTTTCGAATCAGCTTTCTGAAAAATTTTTTTTGGGAATTTCTCGAATCCCAAAAATAGCAATTTTTATCAAAAATACACAAAAATCGATTTTTCAATCAATACGTCACCTTCGATTTGCCTCAATAAATCACAGAAAATACTCTCAAGTGTAGACAACAACCCTGTATTTTGGTTGAGATGGGTGGCGCAATCGTTTGGAAGATATACTTTATTAATTTTTTTTTCAGAAAAAAAAATAAAAATTTCAGAAAAAAAAAAAAAATTAATAAAGTATATCTTCCAAACGATTGCGCCACCCATCTCAACCAAAATACAGGGTTGTTGTCTACACTTGAGAGTATTTTCTGTGACTCATTGAGCCAAATCGAAGGTGACGTATTGATTGAAAAATCGATTTTTGTGTATTTTTGATAAAAATTGGTATTTTTGGGATTCGATAAATTCCCAAAAAATTTTTTTCAGAAAGTTGATTCGAAACTGCAACTTTTGTGTCTCACAAATTTTCTTGTAGGATCTTATGCTTTTGAGATACGGAAGTTTGTAGAAAAAGTTGGAGTTTGGAAAAAATCCACAAATGCAGTCCGAAAATTCTGAAAAAATTCACAAAAATTCTTTCGATATAGTTGTGTTCGAGGACCAAATTACGATTTTTTCAGAAGCGGTGATTTTTTTGACCGTTCGAAACGGCGTGGAATACCTCATATATATATATATATATATACGATATGCTATGCAATCGGTATAAAATATATATATATAGGTCAAAGTCGTTTAAAATTTCAAGAAGATGCGTCTCTCGCATATTTCTAACTATAATATACGCGAAGCTCAATTGATAACTCAAACCTCGAGAGAGAGAGATAGATAGATAGATAGATAGATAGATAGATAGATACAGAGAGAGAGAGAGAGAGCCCAGAGCATATTATAATATCAAGAAATCGAATCTTCTATGCATAAGCTATATACCTATAGGTAATATATAATAATATGACAACGCGATGCTGCAGAATGACATTCGAGATCTACTGAATGTCAAGGCGGTGTAAATATACAAGGTCCCCCCCGAGGATCGTGTGTATATATTTTTCAGTTGAAAATTGTCTGAATTATACGAATTCAACCATATATCATTTTTTTTTTTTTTTTTTTTTATATATTTATATGTACATTTAGATAAATATATATATATATATATACGAAATCGTGTTTAAGCCTCTGATCATATAGTAGTAGTAGTAGCTTGTAGTCGTCTGCATCGGACAGCAAGTCTGCCTCTGCGCTTCTATACTTTTATATACTAATATATACTAGCTACGCGAGACACTCGAGAGCTTGCCATTACTCGCTAAACGAGCTGTCATTGGATCAATCACTTTTCATAGTTAATAATTAGCAATTTACACCCCATTTTATAACACGTGATCGTGTTACATATCTGTTGGTTCCATAACACGTCTCATTGGTTTTCTCTCTCTCTCTATATATATTATAGATATTATATATTTGACTGACAATAAAATCGATATATTTTATCGATATTATTTTAATCAAAGAATATATATATATATATACCGAGAAGTTTCGTGGACGCGGAACGCTAGGGGTACCAACCCGAAATTTTTGCTATTCCATAGGCGTAGGTCATACAGTAAACTGCAGCAGCAGTTTGGTAAGTTACTAGATGTTTCTAGTAAAATCACTAGAGATCACTAGAAATCTAGTGATCATTGGTCACTAGATTTCTGGACTAGAAATCTAGTGACTAGATTTCCAGTGATTTCTAGTGATCTTACTAGAAACATCTAGTAAGTTACCAAACTGCTGCTGCAGTTTACTGTATGACCTACGCCTATGGAATAGCAAAAATTTCGGGTTGGTACCCCTAGCGTTCCGCGTCCACGAAACTTCTCGGTATAATATATAACTATAATATTACGTTTTACCTAATTACGTTTTACGAAAATGCAAACTATGTATAAGATTAACGGTATATCTAAGGTGTGACCTGCACCCAGCTGATAGCTTTACTATTTTCTTAAATTCCATTTTATCCCGAGTTTATTTTTATATTATATAAAAATTTTCTTTTGCGTTTCAGACTATAGTATCTTCAAGTATATATATTATTATATAGGTACCTATATATATATATATATATATATATATTAGAGTGATTCAAAAAAAAAAAAAAAATTTTTTTTTTCCTTTCACTAACAGGCTCAAAAGTTTCATTTAGGTCAAAAAGTATGCCTGTTAAAATATGAGCTCTTAATATTAATATTAAGAGTGGGCGCATCGCACTTTTCGATTTTCCATAAGAATAACATGGGATAAATTATTTTTGCCTCTTCTGATTCTTATAACTAGCAAATGATACGTCACACAAAGAATCTACAGACATGTTTTGGTTGGAAAATGAAAAACGAAAAATACAAAAAAATAAAAAAATTAAAATTGTAAAAATTAACGTTAAAATCAATTAAAATAAATTAAACTTTGACCTTGAATAACTTTTGAACGAGTGGACTTATTGGAAAATAACTCGGAACTTTTTTGTAGAGCGTTCAATTCTCTACAAAAATATGTCTGTAGATTCTCTGTGTGACATATCATTTGCTAGTTATAAAAATCAGAAGAAGCAAGAATGATTTATCCCATGTTATTCTTATGGAAAATCGAAAAGTGCGATGCGCCTACTCTTAATATTAATATTAAGAGCTCATATTTTAACAGGCATACTTTTTGACCTAAATGAAACTTTTGAGCCTGTTAGTGAAAGGAAAAAAAAAATTTTTTTTTTTTTTGAATCACCCTAATATATATATAACTACGCAGTTTCTCAAAACTTATAAACTAAATCTCGTATATAGGTAGGTAGTACTATAATAATATAATACTACTAGTGATATATGGATTTTTGCGGAAAACAATAATATATTATATTTTTAGCTTTATCTTTTTCTTCTTACAACGCGATAGTGAGCAAAAATTCGCAATTGCGAAAAAATCGTAACTTCTATAAACCATTAGATTAGTATATCCGTCTTAGTTTATATGGGCCTCAAAAATTTGTCTTTCTTCATAGAATATTAGAAAAAAAAAAATAAAAAATAAAATAAAAAAAAAAAAAAAAATCCCCGAACCATCGAAGCATCCATTTTTCGCTTTCAAATGAATTATTGCGGAATATTTTTTTTTTTTTTTTCGAAAAAATGAATTCAAGACTAATCTATTGACCACCTTGTTTTTGTTGATATGACTCTCCAATCTCAAGATATCGATGGACAAATGCCAAACGGGCGTAAGCGAAAAAAAAAAAAAACAAAAAAAGAAAAAAAAAATAGTTTTTTTTTTTTTAGTGGCAAAATCTTTTTCGCATGCAATGAAGAATCTTGTGGGCATATCCGCAAAAAAAAAAAAAAATTTTTTTTTTTTTTTTTTTGCCCTTACGCCCGTATGGCAATTAATCCATCGATATCATCGTTCAAAAATTCTGAGATTTCATAAAATTGCACCGATTTCCACTATATATCTATACCTCTGGGACGGGGTCTCGAAAAATTCTGAAAAAAAAATTTGAGGTTTAAATTTGGACCTTGAGTTGAGCAAAAAAAAAAAAAAATTAGTTTTACTCAAATCCGAGGGGGTCAGATCTGGAAGGTGGTCGAGATCAGCTGGAAACCCCCTGCATATATGCACGCCATATGTATATATACAAGGGTATATAGTACAACTATTACGTAATACCACCCCTATACTGCACAAAATTATACATATATACGTACATATATAGTATGTAGTTTAGTATATATATAATGCAGAGGGGTTGATTGTCGGCGCGAACCCTTATATATACAGGACAATAAAAACTGCTTTCGGACCCTGAAATTTTCACCTCTTTACTCTTTTCACTTTGCATTTTCTACCCCCCCCCCCCCCATCTTTACAGCTGTGGAAATAAATGACGTAGAATTGTATAAAAAGGGCCGGGGGGGGGGGGGGGGGGGGGGGGGGGGGGTTGGATTTTTGACCCCGTATATGTACGTATGTATATAATATGGTAGTATATACCTAGGTAGGTACATATTATGTAAAAGCAGAAATAAATGGAATTTTAACGGTAAAAAAAAAAGATAAAAACAAAACAAAACAAAACAAAAAAAAAAAAAAATGGTGTAAAAAAAGAAAAATAGAAACTGCGATGTGTTTTTCTTTTCTTTTTTTTTTTTTTTTTTTTTTCTTTCTATCTTTGTTACTTGTTTGTTTTTTTTTTTCCAATTTTTCAGTGTATTGAGATTTTTCGTATCTGTATTATATTATCGTACACGGAGAGAAAAAACTGGCGATTAACGCGTGAACATTGGCCACGCTTCAATAGCAAGCATTTCTCTTGGAAATCGCAAGGAGCTTCACGGAAAAAGTCCGTGAGCTCTCTTGGAAATATCCCTCGGACAACTTCACGGTATTAGCGCAAGGCAGCATTACTATGAATCCAACTGATTCTTGGCATCTTCGCATGGGCGCTGGTGCATTCAGGGCAAAAGGGTATGTCGCGCATTAAACCCATGAGGTCCTCTAGCAAATTGAGCAAGACACGCTTGCGGTGTTCGCATAACAAATACTCCGCGTGTGAATCCCATGAATTCTCTTGCATTAAACCCTAGATTTTTCTCTCCGTGTACATACTACATATTATGTACTAGTATACCTCTGAAATCATATTGTAACACCTCATAAAAAAAAAAAAAAAATCTTGTTTTCTTCAAAAAAATTCCATGAAATTTCGTATATTTATATATAATACCTATATAGGTATATATGTATTATTAGCATTTAAATTAATTTGAAATTGAAGTTTTCTAAAAATATATTATATATTTTATGAGATGTTTATGACATATATATTATACATATATATAGTGTTGTTCTGGGTATATGCGATATGTTTAATGTATATATATATATATATATACAACATAATATATAGTATAGGTAATGTTATAAGAATTAAATTTACTACTACGATCACGTTCAAGTTTTAGGAAACCTGTTCGTCTGTTTTTTTTTTTTTTTCCTTTTTGTTTGTTCTTCTTTTTCCCCAGACTTTCCCAAGTCAAAATTAGTGGAAAAAAAGCAATAAAGCAAAAAAAAAAAAAAAAAAAAAAAAGGAACTCGTTTTGACGCGCAGCTGTCGAAGAATATGAATTCCTCTCCCATATTTGTATAGTACTATAATATATACACGTATGTACAATCTTTTTTTTTTTTTTTTTTTTTTAATAAACCTTCATTACAGGTTCCATACTATATAATATGTATATACCTACGAGCGACATATACATACATATAGGTATACGTATAAATGTAACCGAGATACGTAGTATAGTATAGTATATATATATATATATATATTTTATTTTTAAATACGTACGATATACATAAAATATTCAAACTCTTGTTTTTTTTTTTTATTTCGTGAATTAATTAGTATATATATAGTCATAAGTATATATATGTAGTTAATTAGTTGGTTAGTTAGTTAGTTAGTTATGATTATTATTATTATTATCAGCAAATTGAAAACGTAAAGATTAAAAAAAAGAAATTAAAAGAGTGTACAAGAAACGTTTAACGTATATAATTATATATATATATATATTATGTAGTACTACATACAATACTACGTCGTATTTAATTAAGACTCGTCGTTTAGTCTTCGAATATATATATATATTTTTTTTTTTTTCATTTTTCTTCAAATAACATACAAACACTCATATATATTACCGACATATTTATTATCACATTGTATTTTTTCAATTAAATATATATATGTAAAAAAAAAAAAAGAAGAAAATAAAAAAAAAACCTGTGTACATATTCGTATCACTATAGTAAATTTACACATTAAGGCGTAATATACACGTTATTTACTTTCGATTAATTAATATTCCGACTATACTATATATATATTATACTGTTATAGATATATGGTTTTTTTTTTTTTTTTTTTTTTTTTCAATTATTATTATTATTTCTAATATCATATATATTATAATGTTTTCGCCAATTTATTTAATTTGCGACGTAGTAAAACACATAGTATTTATATCTGTAAATATATATATATATTAGACCGGTTCAAAAAAATGGACTATTCTTTTTCTTTCAATTTTCGCATTGAAATACTTTCGGGGGGCTGAAAAAAGATGCCTGTTAAAAGCGGAGCTCATAATATTAAGATTTAGAGGTCGCTCATCGCGGATTTCTATTTTCCATTTGAATAGCATAGGAAATTTTTTTTTTTTTTTTTTTTAATAATTTTGTAGCTCACAAACCAATGAACAAATCCAAATGACTCAAACATATTTTCATAGGAAATTGAACACTCTACAAAAAGCTTCTCTTATCATTTTTTGATAAATTGACTCCTTCCAAAGTTATTCAAGCTCAAATTTCAATTTATAGTTGAGTAAACTATTTTTTTTTTGTGATTTTTTTTCCACAATGATAGATACATTTTTTAGAGTATTCAATCCCCTATCAAAATATGTAAGAGTCATTTTGATTTGTTCATTGGTTTGTGAGCTACGAAATTCTGAAGAAAAAAAAAAATAAAATTCCTATGCTATTCAAATGGAAAATAGAAATCCGCGATGAGCGATCTCTAAATCTTAATATTAAGAGCTCCGCTTTTAACAGGCATCTTTTTTCACCACCCCGAAAGTATTTCAATGCGAAAATTGAAAAAAAAAGAATAGTCAATTTTTTTGAACCGGTCTAATATATATATTATATACATAATCACAATTCGTTTTTCGCGAATTGTATAAAAATCTATAATATCAATTAAGGGGGTATCCCCACCTTTAAATGGGTCAACATTCTGAGAAAGAGATTGATATTTTACAGCGAATTTGAGAGTCTGATCAAATCCAGAAAAATCATGAAGTTGAGGGAGGGTTTGACCCTCATTATCCATACTTAACATTGGATATTACTTTGAGTCTAATAGTAGTTACGCTGAATATAGATAAATACAAAATTACTCGGTTGTCGCAAAGAATCAGTAGTACCGTTGGATCGATTTTGGAATTTTTGGTCCTCAATTGTTGAGAAGAGATGCCTCTATCATATGAACATAGAACTTTTTGATATCGCGAAAATTGCCTGACTCGCTTAGTTTTTACTGAGATTTTTCTAATTCTTCAATTTTTTTTCTCTATTTTTTCTATTATCTCAACCAAAAATAGTCATATCAAAAAGTTCTATGTTCATATGATAGAGGCATCTCTTCTGAACAATTGAAGACCAAAAATTCCAAAATCGATCCAACGTACTACTGATTCTTTGCGACAACCGAGTAATTTTGTATTTTTCTATATTCAGCGTAACTACTAATAGACTCAAAATAATATTCAATGTTAAGTATGGATAACGAGGGTCAAACTCTCCCTAAACTTCTTAATTTTTTTGGATTTGATCAGACTCTCAAATTCGCTGTAAAATATCAATCTCTTTCTTAGAATGTTAACTCATTTAAAGGTGGGGATACCCCGTTAATACCTACTACTACTACTACTATATACTATAATATAAACTAAAACTTAATTTCTAATTGAAATTCAAATGATTGTTGTATATAATATAATATAATATAATATAATATAATATAATATACATATATACCTATCCCTTCGTTTTACTTAAATACAGAAAATACTATATATAGTATATAATTTATACGGTAAAAAAAAAAAAAAAAAAAATTAATAACGAATATTATTTGCTCTTAGAACCGGGGTTACATCGTTATAAAGTCACGTGCAGTCTATTGCAAGGCAAGGTTCACCTTCAGATTTTATGTATTATATACGCAGAGGTTATGGTTATTTAAGGCGATAATCCCCCCCCCCCCCCCCCCCCCCCCAATGTTTATTTTACACGTGCAACGCAGAAACGAATTTACGAATTAAATATATATATATATAGATAGATGCGATACGTCATGTCGTCTGTTGCTAACTGCAGCACTGCACATAGTATATATAGGTATACAATATGTGTACCTATATATAATGCCTATATATAGATAAGCTATATACCTATCTATCTATATATATATATATATATATACCTTATCTACACGATTTCGAAAAAGTTCGTAAAAAAAAAAAAAAAAAAAAACAGTATGACAAAATATGTATTTCAAAATAGTGTATTTATATACTATTAATATCTGCATCGATTTACGCCTTAGAGAAGAAAAAAAAAAAAGAAAAAAAAAAAAAAAAAAAACTGACGAGAAAGAAAATAAGAGAAAATTTATTTATATATATAGAAAATGTTTTTTTTTTTTTTTTTTTTTCATTTTTTTTTTCACTTTATGGTTCAATTTTTTCTGTATAGTCTGTATTGAAAAATTCTAATTCTTCATATACAGGGTGTCCCAGAACTAAGTGCAATAAATGATAGGGGTAATAGAGGGGGCCGAGCTGAGTAAATTGACCCAAAGAATATGTGGCCTCCGAGTCCGCGTTCGCGAGATACGATCGGTTAAAAAAACGCATTGGGCGCCGGCATGTAGGCAACCGCGGACATAGCAGGCAGCGATTCGCAGTCTTTTTGATAAGCGCGATCTTTCTAAAGCGAGTCATAACACTTTTGAATTCGAAAATTTCAAACAAAAATACTTTTGATATGAAATTTTATTATGGAAACAAGTAATAATGTTGTGTTTGGCGGAAAATCAATGTCGAAAATGTTTCTGTTTGAAATTTTCGAATTCAAAAGTGTTATGACTCGTATCAGAAAGATCGCGCTTATCAAAAAGACTGCGAACCGCTGCCTGCTGTGTCCGCGGTTGCCTACATGCCGGCGCCCAACGCGATTTTTTAACCGGTCGTATCTCGCGAACGCTGACTCGGAGACCACATGTTCTTTAGGTCAATTTACTCAGCTCGACCCCCTCTATTACCCCTAACATTTATTGCACTTAGTTCTGGGACACCCTGTATATATAAATCTGTGAGGGGGGAATTTGACAACACTGTGACACGAGGCTTTCCCTCAGCCCTTTATACCACTCATGAGTGCGCGTCGCCCTTTTTATTCAATTTTTTTTCATTTCCCATCTCTTTCTCTTTCTCTTTCTCTTTCTCTCTCGCTCTCTGTTCTAATCGTATATATACGTCCGGTTCTGAGTTAGTGCCTGCAGTCAACTGCAGTAACTATATACAATCCAACTTGTATATTAGGTATAGGTATATATGTATTATATATATATATATATATTGAAACGTGAGAAGATTCTAGAACGTTGATCACGCAAATAATAATACGATATCGAAATAATAATATTAATATTATCAGCTGATGAACTTTCTCGTGGGATAAAGAAACGTTTTCATTTTTTTTTTTTTTTTTTTTTTTTTTTTCTTCTTTTCTTTTCTTTTCTTCTCTTCTCTTCTCTTTTCTTTATAAAACACTTTATATCACCGCATGGTGATGAAGAAAAGAAAAGAAAAGAAAAGAAAAAAAAAAACTAAGAAATGTAATTTTTAACAATGATTTCAACGAATCTTCAAACTTTCGATGTACAGTTCTTCTCTATATAGGTATATAGTATATATACCAGTACTATATCGCGTCACTAATGCCATAAGGTCGTAAACGCCAAAAAATTATTTTTTTTGCGGATATGCCCAAACGATGATATATGGCACGAAAAAGATTTTGCCACAAAAAACACGAAATTTTTTTTTTTTGGCGCTTACGCCCTTATGGCATTAGTGACGCGATATATGTACCCAAGAAACTGATGGCCGATCGAATGATATAAAATTCTCTGAATTTTACATTCGAATGATCTGCAAAAGTGGCGCAAGAAAATCGCCAAGTATCTCGTTAAAAATCTCGACATTTAGGTACCTACTTCTTTATACGCTGTAGCCTGTATAAGAAAGAAATTGGACTTCTAATCATTGACTTAATCGATAAAAAAAGAAAAAAAACAAAAAACAAAAAAAAAGCACACTGTATTCGGGGGTCTTGTTATATTTTCTTCTTATATATTTCAGTTTCTTATTATTCCTATTTTTAGTTATACTAAATTAACGATACAGAAATTCTACATTTTCGAGTAAATATATATATATATATATATAGTATTATATGAGGTAGTGTATACCTATATATACACAGGATCACAGTACGGTATTTCTATCCCATGTACAAAGAAACAAAAAACAAAAAAAAAAAAACATAAAAAAAAAAAAAAAGGCTGAGAAAGAGATCGCGTAGGAGGATGTGGCAACATGGGAAACCTTTTTAAGCGTGGTGCTGTGCACACACGCAGTTGGGTTGAGTTTAGTTTAGTTAAGTCGAGTTGGGTTCTACGGTTTGGTTCGGTTCGGTTCGAAGGAAGGAAGGCTGGCTGGCTGGCTAACGCTGACGCTGACGCCGACTGGCCCGACTCGACTCAATTCTGCTCTGTTCTGTTCTGTTCTGTTCTGCGCTCGGCTCGACCGCCCTCGAAAACATCTGTCGAGGCCAGCCATGCTTCTGCTGCAGACCGCACAGCCAGCAGGCCCGTATATTCCCGTAGCCCAACAAGCAACCCATAAGAGCGTATAGAACGAACGCCTGCACCCTGGATTATTTCCCCCCTATATTAACCCTGCACCCCCTTCATATACATATATATATTAGGGTGTGTCGAAAATGAACTTCTTTCTTTTTTTTCTGCTCATTCTACCCAAAACCTTAGGTTTTGACGTTGAAAAAGTCCTCGTTCAAGGAGGGCGCTGTAGCTTGAAGTTTAGAGGTCGCTCAACGAGGATTTAGGATTCCCATCTAATTAGCACGTAAAAAATATTGTTTTTCGCTCAAAACGATGTCAGGCAACCAAAAAATCGGCGATGTCTGTCTTTCTCGGCTTATTTGAAAGCATGACTTATCCCCTAAACAGTGGTGGGTCGTTTTTCAAATTACCTTGTTCCAATTTTTGCCTTGGAGACTTTGTAAACTGGAAAAAAGTGATTATTGTGGTCAAAAAATGAAAAAAAAATGAATAAAATTGAAACAAAAACGACCCACCATCGTTTAGGGGATGAGTCATGCTTTCAAATAAGCCGAGAAAGACAGACATCGCCGATTTTTTGGTTGCCTGACATCGTTTTGAGCGAAAAACAATATTTTTTACGTGTTAATTAGATGGGAATCCTAAATCCTCGTTGAGCGACCTCTAAACTTCAAGCCACAGCGCCCTCCTTGAACGAGGACCTTCTCAATGTCAAAACCTAAGGTTTTGGGTGGAATGAGCAGAAAAAAAAGAAAGAAGTTCATTTTCGACACACCCTAATATATATATATATATATATATATATATATATATATATATATATATATATATATATATATATATATATATATATATATATTCCTTTATATACTATCCACAACCAACACGAAACTGCAATGTAGTAATAAATATATCTGGCGATGATAGAAATTGCAAATACTACGATCGCATGTATATCTGTATATTAGGGTGTGCAAAAAAAAAAAAAAAAAAAAAAAAAGAAATTCAAACGCACATGAAGATTCCGGTAGAGGATTTTAAACAGAATATCTCAGTCAAATATGAGTTCTTAATATTGATATTTAGAACTGTCTAACTGAGTTTTCCCATTTTTGATTTGAATAACATGTGAAAAAAAAAAAAAAAAAAAAAAAACTCGGAAAATTTTTGAATTGTTTTTTTTCTCGTAAGCGGCTTGATTTATAGAAACTATCTAAAGACAGATTCTTATAGGAAATTTCACGCTCTATAAAAAAGTACTGAGATAAAATTTTCCTAACTCTCACCGATTAAGAGATATTCGCCTATAAACATTTAGTCATAGCGTTATGGAGATACATATGACTCTGGGAAAAACAATTTTTTTTTTTTTTTTTTTTTTTTTTTTTTTTTTTTTTTTTTTTTTTCAACCGCGTATCAAAATTTCGGTAGAACATCTCAAATAGAATATCTCAGCCAAATATGAGCTCTTAATAATGATATTTAGAACTGCCTATTTTAGTAACTAAAATTCGTTAACTAAAATTAGTAACTAAATTAGGCAGTTCTAAATATCAATATTAAAAGCTCATATTTTGCTGAAATATTCTATTTGAGATGTTCTACCGGAATTTTGATGTGCGTTTGAATTATTTTTTTTTTTTTTTTTTTTGCAGACCCTAATGCATATTTATATAGATTTTATTTTATTTTATTATATTATAATATGAATCCTTCTCTCTTTATTTCTTCCATATTTCTTGATTTATTTATTTCTTTCTTTTTAGTTATGTTTTGTCGCAAGTATAGGTATGTACCTATACTTATATACATATATAAAGATATAAAATTGTTTACAATGTCTTATACGCAGTCACTGATTCAGTTTCTTAGCGATTTGGTTGACGTACGATATTCTCTCGCCCCGCGGTCTGCTGCAGGTTCTACGCGGCCTCGAATCAGTCAGTGCGCGCTTACTGCTTGTTAGTGTATAGGTAGGGTATAAGATATACGCTACTGTATAGGTATACGCTGCCGCGCGCCGTACGGTACGACGATACGATGCGATTTGTTACACTCGAGTTATTTCACGGTCCCCCCCCCCCCCCCCCCCCCCCCCCCCAAAAAAAACAACACAGTAGCCAACGGTGTATATAAGATTTAACTCTAGAAAACTTAGTTCCCCCGCGTAGTTTAAACAATTATACAGATGAGTAGGTAGGTAGGTTGATACAGTAGCTATAGACATATTATATTATAGTTAGGTGAAATTTATTTCTATATTTTTATATTTATTTTCTATATTTATAATATATTAAATAAATAAATATTAATAAATTAACGGATGACTACCTTATCATTTATTATTTATATATATATAAACTATCTACTATATATATATATATATATTTATATATATATACTGAGCCGTTGCAGTATAGCCGAGTAAACGCGGTCAGGGTTTCTCCACGAGCGAAAATATCATCATCACTACTGCCGCGGCGGCGGCACACCATATCGTTGGTACTTATAAATTAACTGAAGCGGGACGCGAGCGTAGTGTACATATAGCGTCGCGTCGTTGTAATGTTGATGCACAGTATACATAGAATTGAAAGAGAAAAAGAAGAAGAAGAAGAAGAAGAACGAACGAACGACGACGGTCATAATAATAAGTATAATACTATAAGAATTAAATAAGATATAATGAAGAATAATAGTGATAAGATCGTAAAATCTTTAGTTTTGACGATAGAAAAAACTCATAGCTATATTATCATTTAGATGTTTTTTTTTTTTTTTTTTTTTTTTTTTTTTTTCTTTTTCTTTTATAAATAGAAGAAGACAAAAAAAGAAAAAGAAAAACAAAAACGAGGATATAAAGAAATAATCCTCTTATTATTACGGCATATTAATATATTGTTATTATAATAGATATATATATATATATATATATATTCCCTCTTTTTCTCTTATTCTTGACACATGCGGCGGGCTCTTCTTATTGTGTCTCGCTCGAGTGACGCGTACCCGCTTTCTACATATACGCAGTATAGGTATACTGCAGCGATCGTACCTACATAGTATTTGCTTTGGGTTATAATAGTCGGCAATTTTTATTATAATAAATTAGGTTAAATCTCGCTATACGGTACATATATATCTCGACGTGGGTAATATATATACATAGTAGGGTGCTTTTTTTTGAAACGACTATTTGTTTTTTTTTTTTTTTTTTTTGCAACTCCCCATTGAAAATCTTGTTGTAGACGTCGAAAAGGGAATTCTGTCCAATTTTTAGCTCTTCATTTCAATTCCAGCACTAGCGTTTTTCTTTTTAAGTTTTCCCATGCTAAAAGCATGTAAACATTACGACTTTTTCTTTCGCCGTGAAAAACTCAGCCGCATTTCAATGGATTGTTCTCATCCAAGATTCATTTTACAGAGAATTTAGTGTTCTTCAAAAGTGCCATTGGTAGTTTGGCTGTGATTTCAACCGCCGCACTTGTGTGAGCCTCCAAAGTCGATTTTATGCATAATTCTTATTTCTCGCTGTGGGCGAATAAACAGTTGGACTTGGAGAAAAAAAGCTTCAGAACAATTTTGTAGGAAATTTATTTCTCTACAAAAAAAGTCCAATGCATAAAGTCTCTCAAACCATTATTTCAAAAGATATAAGGACTTTGATTTTTTAAAATATAAAATTCCAACAAAATGTCAAGTTCAATATTTTCAAGTCAGTCAAACTATCTTGGACACTTTTGAAGAACACTAAATTCTCTGTCAAATGAGTCTATGGATGAGAACAATCCATTGAAATGCGGCTAAGTTGTGCGCGACTAAAGAAAAAATCGTAATGTTCACTTAGGTATGCTTTTAGCATGGAAAAACTTAAAACGAAAAGCGCGAGTACTAGTATCGGAATGAAGAGCTAAAAATTGTACAGGATTCCCCTTTCGACGTCTACAACAAGATTTTCAATGGGGAGTTGCAAAAAAAAAAATAGTCGTTTCAAAAAAAAAAGCACCCTACTATATATATGTATGCCCGTGAATTACAAGAAGCACAACATATATATTTGTTTCTTTTACTTCTTCTTCTTCTTCTTCTTTTTTTTTTTTTTATTCTTCTTTTACTCTTTCCTTGTCAGTATATAAGTATGGTATATGTTTATTAAGTTATTTTCATTTTATTTTCAAACAATTGTTTATACGATAGTGTATACATATATAGTATATATATATAGTATACGGTGCGGCGGTCGTTCGCCTCCTCGGTAGCATTGGCCTTTAAAAATGTATTATATATATATATATTTATAAACACATATGTATATATGTATATAAAACTAAATAGTAGATATACATACATACATGTGTATATATATATATTTATATATTATAGCGATCGTTTTAATTATATTTTGTAAGTAGTATATACTATACAACAACTATATATACCTATATGTAGTACATAAGTATATATTTGAACACTGAACACTGAACTACGACCGACGCGAAGTCTCGAGGACGTATATACTTACATATGTAGCTTATAGAACGTGAGAGCAAATGCGGCGCTTCGCTCGTTGTGGTTTTCTCTCTAAACGTCAATATTATAATCTATATGTATATCGATTAAAGAGCTTTTATATACTTACAAAACAGTTTAGGTATAGGTATATATTATTTTCTAGGTCGTCGTCGTCAGTCGACTATTATATACCTACTGTTGCTTATAAACTGTCGATTGCTATATACATATAGTAATACTATAGACATGCATATCCGCAAATATACATTCCTATTTATAAAGAGATGTATGTATACAGGGTGATTCAGAATTCGTGACAAATCTCTTGAGGGATTGATCCTTGTCAAAAATTTTAATCGAAACATTTCTATATAGCCGTTCTTCCGAAAAATGATTTTTTTTCCTTGCATGCGCAGGAACCATCACATATTTTTTGATGTTTTTTTTTTTTTTTTTTTTCAACATCTTCCACCAAATAAAAAACTTTTACTGAGAAACCTTCTCTAATATAAAAAAAAAAAAAAAAAAAAAATAAAAAATTCCAAGGAAAAAAATCATTTTATTCAGAAAAATGGCTAAGGAACTTTCGATCCCAATTTTGACGAGGATTAACACCTCAAGAGATTTCGTCACGAATTCTAAATCACCCTGTATACTTGTAGCTGAGTTGATAAACTCTGACGTTAATCGTGCGTATACGCGTCAATATAATATATATATATATATATATATAATATATAGTTTTATATTTAGATTCTATATTTGTACATAAATATAGTGTAAGTATATACATAAGTGTTTTAATTATAAACTCTGCAGCGTTCGATAAACTATTATATATATACATATACCTATACAGCACATATATGTACGTGAAAAACTATATATACATGTACTAGTTATATGTACACATATGTTGCTATATATATATATATTTATAATTTCACACACTACACCATGCGCACGCGCGCATGCAGCTTAAACGATCGTGCAACATCCCGGGTTTACTATATATGAGGTATTCCACGCCGTTTCGAACGGTCAAAAAAATCACCGCTTCCGAAAAAATCGTAATTTGGTCCTCGAACACAACTATATCGAAAGAATTTTTGTGAATTTTTTCAGAATTTTCGGATTGCATTTGTGGATTTTTTCCAAATTCCAACTTTTTTTACAAACTTCCGTATCTCAAAAGTATAAGATCCTACAAGAAAATTTATGAGACACAAAAGTTGCAGTTTCGAATCAACTTTCTGAAAAATTTTTTTTGGGAATTTCTCGAATCCCAAAAATAGCAATTTTTATCAAAAATACACAAAAATCGATTTTTCAATCAATACGTCACCTTCGATTTGCCTCGATAAATCACAGAAAATACTCTCAAGTGTGGAGAACAACCCCGTATTTTTTTTGAGATGGGTGGCGCAATCGTTTGGAAGATATGTTTTATTAATTTTTTTTTTTTCTGAAATTTTTTTTTTTTCTTCTGAGAAAAAAATTAATAAAGCATATCTTCCAAACGATTGCGCCACCCATCTCAAAAAAAATACGGGGTTGTTCTCCACACTTGAGAGTATTTTCTGTGATTTATCGAGGCAAATCGAAGGTGACGTATTGATTGAAAAATCGATTTTTGTGTATTTTTGATAAAAATGGCTATTTTTGGGATTCGAGAAATTCCCAAAAAAATTTTTTCAGAAAGTTGATTCGAAACTGCAACTTTTGTGTCTCATAAATTTTCTTGTAGGATCTTATACTTTTGAGATACGGAAGTTTGTAAAAAAAGTTGGAATTTGGAAAAAATCCACAAATGCAATCCGAAAATTCTGAAAAAATTCACAAAAATTCTTTCGATATAGTTGTGTTCGAGGACCAAATTACGATTTTTTCGGAAACGGTGATTTTTTTGACCGTTCGAAACGGCGTGGAATACCTCATATATATACATACATACACGGAGAGAATGATATAAGAATAGTCTTTATTTATTATAGAATGGCTGGCATACGGGTATAGCGAGATTGACTTATTGCGGATTCTGAGATCCCGTACTATAAGTATGGTAACCATTGCCTCACTTGTGAGAACGGTTACCATACTTATAGTACGGGATCTCAGAATCCGCAATAAGTCAATCTCGCTATACCAGTATGACAGCCATTCTCATAAAATTCTCTCCGTGTATGTATAGGTTTAATTTCGTACGAAATTTTCTCAATCTAGATTTACTATATGGTAAACGTATTATTGTGTATGGTACTACCTATATCATTTTCTATATTAATTTATTTTATTTATCATTAATATATTACATTATATCGAGGGATAAGGATAAGAAGGGCGTAAACCACAAAAAATTGCGGATGCTGCCTATGCAGAAGGGTTCATCTGTTAAATTTTCAGATATATACGCCCCTTATATATGACAGAAAATTCAACATAGTCAAAAAAAAATGTGGGTTACGCCCTTTTAGTATATAATAACTTCTGTGTATATTATATTGTATTCCGCTTTTACTTTTTTTTTTTCTACTTTTTCTTGATTAAATTCAATTCCTGTATAGAATTTTTTGTAGGACGTATATATAGGGGAGAGTTGCCACCGAGGGGTTAACCACTCGTCGATTGACCGTACACCTGACTTCAGACTTCAAGACTTCATGGAGTCAACTGACTTCAACTGACTTCAACCGACTTCAACTGACTTCAAC
Organism: Tenthredo mesomela; assembly: GCA_943736025.1. Taxonomy (NCBI): domain Eukaryota; kingdom Metazoa; phylum Arthropoda; class Insecta; order Hymenoptera; family Tenthredinidae; genus Tenthredo; species Tenthredo mesomela. Next base: position 57,877,761 of record OX031014.1, read on the forward strand.
CGACTTCAACTGACTTCAACTGACTTCAACTGACTTCAGCTGACTTCAGCTGACTCACTGACTTCACCTGACTCACTGACTTCACCTGACTTCAACTGACTTCAACTGACTTCAGCGGACTTCAACTGACTTCAGCAGACTTCAGCTGACTCACTGACTTCAACTGACTCACGGACTTCACCGGACTTCAACTGACTTCAACTGACTTCAACTGACTTCAACTGACTTCAACTGACTTCAACTGACTTTAGCTGACTTCAGCTGACTCACTGACCACCTGACTCACTGACTTCACCTGACTTCAACTGGCTTCAGCTGACTTCAGCTGACTCACTGACTTCAACTGACTTCAGCTGACTTCAGCTGACTCACTGACTTCAACTGACTCACGGACTTCACTTGACTTTACCTGACTTCAACTGACTTCAACTGACTTTAACTGACTTCAGCTGACTCACCGACTCACTGACTTCAACTGACTTCACCTGACTTCACCTGACTTCACCTGACTTCACCTGACTTTAAGTGACTTCAGCTGACTTCAACTGACTTCAACTGACTTACTGACTTTACCTGACTTCAACTGACTTCAACTGACTTCAACTGATTCTCAGCCAGGTGTACACCTGACTTCAAGAGTGGTTAACCCCTCGGTTGCCACTGCAGTTGGACCGCCACCTAAATTGGACCGTTTCAATTTGGTAATTTTTTGCAACAGTATCTCTTCGATTTTGAGAATTGTAAAAATAGGAATGTTTAGAGAATTTCTAGTACTGATGGGTACCCATTTTTACAATTCTCAAAATTGAGAAGATACAGTTGCAAAAAATTACCAAATTGAAACGGTCCAATTTAGGTGGCGGTCCAATAGTGGCAACTCTCCCCTATATATATTATAGAGAAAATCATTATTATCATTGTTATTATTATTATTATTATTATTATCATTATTATTATTATTATTGTTATTATTATTTATAGGAGCTTATGGCCTGCGGCGAGTGTCAGTCTCCCACGGCAACCGAAAGAATAAAAAAGAAAAAAAAAAAAGAAAAATAAAGACTGAAAGAAGGTATATAGGTATAGATAGGGCGGGAGGGAATAGGGAGTTTGAAACAGGTTTTATATACGGTGCAGAGCATAGTGCGCAGTAGATCACTGATTATACTTATACGCGCGTCTCGAGCAACGTGCGATGAATCGTTTGCGGGTTTAGGATTATAGTATGTATGTTATGTACGTATTACGATTAGGTCGTATATATAAATGTTAGTTACTAGTTTTCTTTTGTTTTTCTATATTTATGAAAATAAATATATAACATAAAAATATGTAATGAAAATACACTATAACATTAATATATAGCAATGATATATAGGTTGAATATGAAGAAGAGGCTTGTATAGTTTTGTGTGTGTTCGGATAACTGTATGCATATATATATATATATATATACTCTATACTATACATATATATATATATATATATATATATAACGAACATCGTGCGTACATATTGTCAGTTTAAAACGAAAACCGTAACGTTTAGAACAAACACATCGATCGTGTATTTCCATCTTTGTGTATCGTATATATACATATATATAGAAGGGACGCAGTAAGCCACGCGGTTCTCCGGTTCAAGCGGAGAGGGTGGAACAAAACACTATATACTACATATTCCATACTACTACGAAAAGAAAGACGTCGCGACAGCTGCAGCGGTCGAACCACGTTATTTTTTTCCACCATACCCTATATATATATATATATATATATTACATGGAGTCTAGATATTTACAATATATATATATAGTATATATAGGTAGTCCAGGAATTTTAGCACCAAAAATGGGTTCGATCCGTAAAAAATTCTGATAATTGATTTTTCGATTGTATTATGTCAGAGGGTGTCCCCTAAGTGTAAAACCAAGTTTGTGTCGTCCGAAACCGTGAGCATTAGCCGCCATCTTGAAAAAAGCTTTTTTGCAAATATCTCGGAAACGGTGAGTTTCACGTTAAAAATTGTAAGAACCTTTTTTGTAGAAGATAAAATTTCCCATCTTTTTTATTTGAAACTTTTTTTCTCTATTGTTAATATTTGCCGAGATATAGTCGATTAAAAAAACCGAATTTTTGTTTTTGGAAAATATCTCGATAATTTGTGAAAATACGAAAAAAAAAACATGTAAAAATTGTTTTCTTTCGATCGACTATATCTCGGCAAATATTAACAATAGAGAAAAAAGTTTCAAATAAAAAAGATGGGAAATTTAATCTTCTGCAAAAAAGGTACCCTCAATTTTTAACGTAAAACTCACCGTTTCCGAGATATTTGCAAAAATACGTTTTTCAAGATAAAGGCTAACGCTCGCGGTTTCGGACGACACAAACTTGCGGTTTCATACTTAGGGGACACTCTCTGACATAAATCCAATCTCAAAAATAAATTATCAGGATATTTTGCGGAACGAATGTCTAAAAATCCTGGACTAAGGTAGGTAAGCATAGTATAAACAAAGAAAAACTATATATATATGACAAATATAATATCGCTCGATACCTCGATCTATATTAATACACGAAATATTTATATATGCTTTTATCTATAATATTATATTTATTTATATATAGTATTATAGTAGTAAAGAGAAAAGCTGGAGTAAGGATTGACCCAGGTTGGTTTACTTGTAGCTTGTACATAAATGTTATGTGCGGCGTTAGACATACTTATATATATATATATATTATGCGTGTGTATATTGTATATATTAGTGAAAACTAGAGCCGTAACAATATATATCGCGTCACTAATGCTATAAGGTCGTAAGCGCCAAAAAATTATTTATTTTGCGAATATGCTCAAACGATGTTATATGGCACGAAAAAGATTTTGCCACCAAAAACACGAAATTTTTTTTTTTTTTTTTTTTTTTTCACTTACGACCTTATGGCATTAATGACGCGATATATGCTGCAGCTATAGAGAAGATGAAGTAGATAATAACGGGTACGTTCATATGATGCGGAGTCGAGGTATATAGGCAGGTGTATTAGTGTTATATATATATATATATACTAGGTATATATACATATATGTGTAGATGTATATATATACTAGACATGGCGTTTGAGCGAACTGAACGTTTCTCAACTGGAACGATTCACTTCCTGACCTTACCTGACCCGGCCTGGTTCGCCTCGCCTCGATAGACGCGCGTCGACGATTATACATTTTCTCACAACTCGGATATATGCGAGAGACTTATATAGGTATATATTTTGGTTAATGAGAAAACCAAAACGATAGTAAAAATAATAGAACGTTATATACTACGGAGATAAGAATAAACTAGGTATAAATTCAATCTGCAATATTATAGTGCAACATCAAAAGCAACAGCACAGATCTAACGGGAGAAGAGAAAACATTTGATGATGTGAAAGCCGCAACAAGGCGGAGAAGCGTGGTCAGAGGCAACGCGCGTATAGTATAACAGCTATAGTATTATAAGAGGCAAGGAGCGCTTGGGAGGATGACTGCAATATATATATATATATATATATATATATATATATATATACTAGACCGGTTCAAAAAAATCGACTATTCTTTTTTTTTCAATTTTCGCATTGAAATATTTTCGGAGGGCTGAAAAAAGATGCCTGATAAAAGCGGAGCTCTTAATATTAAGATTTAGAGGTCGCTCATCGCGGATTTCTATTTTCCATTTGAATAGCATAGGAAATTTTTTTTTTTTTTTTTTTTTCAATAATTTTGTAGCTCACAAACCAATGAACAAATCCAAATGACTCATACATATTTTCATAGGAAATTGAACACTCTACAAAAAGCTTCTCTTATCATTTTTTGATAAATTGACTACTTCCAAAGTTATTCAAGCTCAAATTTCAATTTATAGTTGAGTTAACTATTTTTTTTTTTTTTTGTGATTTTTTTTCCACAATGATAGATACATTTTTTAGAGTGTTCAATCCCCTATCAAAATATGTAAGAGTCATTTGGATTTGTTCATTGGTTTGTGAGCTACGAAATTCTGAAGAAGAAAAAAAATAAAATTCTTATGCTATTTAAATGGAAAATAGAAATCCGCGATGAACGACCTCTAAATCTTAATATTAAGAGCTCCGCTTTTAACAGGCATCTTTTTTCACCCCCCCGAAAGTATTTCAATGCGAAAATTGAAAAAAAAAAAGAATGGTCGATTTTTTTGAACCGGTCTAATATATATATATATACGTTCGAAAGAAAGAGAAAAAGAAATAAAGATAGGGAATAAATAAGGGGAGATAAACGGTGTATGTATATATGTATGTATTATGTCTGTAGGATACGGCCGCGTTTATATAGTCATAATACTTAATATATATATATATATATATATATATTATATATAAGCCAAACGAGCTAATCGTATAAGACTATGTAATTATTAACGTGACGCTCCCTCTCCGATTTTTTAATTTAAACTTTGTTATTATATGACTATTATTCTATATAATGTATATCGTTATAGTTCAGATCGATCGATCATTTATTATGTATATGTATATATATACACTTAAAAGAAGTAAAAGAAACTAAAATAATAAAGACTGCAACAAGAATAACAAGAACTGTGATAATATACCTAGTAGGTACTACTAATACTAAAAACAAGAATCTGTCTTTTAGAAATACTATTCGGGATAAAAAAATATCTTTGGTATAGGTATACTAATGTTATAAGTTAGTATATTCGAACATCGCCTAAAACATACGAGAAAAGAAGAGAAGAGAAGAGAAGAGAAGAGAAGAGAAGAGATAGGATAAAGAACGCAACACAACGTGTAGTAACGTGTGATGATCGTAGTTTGCAGTAACACCGCGAGTAGTATATCGCGTCACTAATGCCATAAGGTCATAACCGCCAAAAAAAAAAAAATTTTTTGTCTTTTTGGTGGCAAAATCTTTTTCATGCGATATAACATCGTTTGGGTACATCCGCAAAAAAAAATAATTTTTTGGCGCTTACGACCTTATGGCATTAATGACGCGATATATATATAGATATGTATCCCGTCTCCGCTTATAAAAGTATTAAGTATAATCCCAGCGTCAGGCCGTGACTCGGTGAGCTCGGTCGGAGCCACGGTACAACGAACACGAGAGGGTCAGTCGACCCAGGCGAGTGAGCGAGCGAGCGAGCAAGCAAGCAAGTGGGAGAGAGGGAGTAAAGGAGGTAAACGGCGTGTTGCGTTGCGTTGTTGCCAAGCGGAAACCAAACCCGCAACACATTCTGTTCTCAAACCCTGAGGTTCCATTATATTATTCGTGAGTCGGTGGAACCAAGGCGAGAGAGAACTTTTTCTTTTGTTTTTACGTTGCATAGAACGAATTGTCATTATCATTATTTCTCTTTTACATATAGGTGTATATAATATATATATAATATATATATATATATATATGCGAATACATGCATGACTACATGATTTTTCAATATATACTATATAGCATGAGGTTCGACGATCCGGCGTGGCCACGTCTTGTTATGTAATAATAATAATAATAATTCTTATCATTATTATTATCGTTAATATATTGTCGATATTATTATGTATTAAATAATAAGCGGAAGTGCACTCAAGGGTTATACAGTGCTTCGGTGTCCGCCATTTTGTATCGACTGGTGAAAGGCTTTTTAGACTGCAGCAGCAGCAGCAGCAGCAGCATGCGGGTTTATAGTTCGTGCGGTTATTTTTTATTTTTATTTTTTATTTTATTTTTTTTTTTTATTTTTTTTTTCCAAGTTTCTATTTTTTGTAATTGTATTTTTAAGTAGGTTTTAATTAAGTAGGAACGACATGTTTATTCCGAATCTAATGTATTGAAAAAAAAAAAAAAAAAAAAAAAAAAATTTATTTTATCGAACGCGCATTATATATATATGGAAGGGAATCCCTCTTTCCCCTTACGCACCTTCCTTATACTTCCTATTCCTTCACTTCTTTACAGACAGCCTCGATGGTGGCTCCTGAGATTTGGCAATGCCGTTCGTTAGCCTCACGCGTTGAGTCGGCGAAGGACCGACCGATACCCGACCACCAAGCGCTGTTGCCAAGTTGGCGGCGCAACTCTGCCTCTCCGACCTCCCAGGCGCTTTATGCTGCGCGCGAACGATCCTCGTTTTTATTATTATACATACGTATATATATATATACATGAATACATAACTATAGATAGGCGCACGCAGTGCCTATACCATTCTGACATATCTCTCTTTAACGCGATGTGTATAGGATTCATAATATGCTGTATATGTACATTAGACTGTTTCAAAAAAAGCGATTATTTTATTTTTCTCAAAGAACATTGAAAAATCGTTAGAGTATGTCTAAACAAAGACCCTGTTGAAATGTGAGCCCTTAATATTAATATTTAGAGGTGGCGCTTTTCAATTTTCTATTTCCGTTTAAATAACATGGGAAAAATTTTTTCTGAACTTTCGAATTTTATTACTCAGAAACGAACTACCTTACAATAATAACTAAGATAGCTTTTTGTAGGAAATTTGACGCTCTATAAGAAAGGTCTGAATGAAAATTTGCATGAGGCGAGCCGTTTCGGAGTTATCAAGCCTCAACCATTGAACTGTTCAAAATTAAAATCAAAATTAAAATTAAATTGAAATGAATTATTGATGCATTGTAAATAAAATTTATGATGAAATTTCATCATTTATTTGTGATATACCCGTATTTTTGATTATTGATCAAAAAAATCAATCACTTATTGTTGATTAATAAAATTTTTTGATCAACATTGAATTGAAAATTTATGGATATTGGTTTTAAAGTTGATAATAGTGGGTATTTAAGTTATATGAGTCGATTTTTTCGCGTATAAGTAGAAATTATCATTATTTTGAACAGTTCAATGGTTGAGGCTTGATAACTCCGAAACGGCTCGCCTCACGCAAATTTTCATTCAAACCTTTTTTATAGAGCGTCAAATTTGCTACAAAAAGCTATCTTAGTTATTATTGTAAGATAGTTCGTTTCTGAGTAATAGAATTCGGAAGTTCAGAAAAAAAAATTTTCCATGTTATTTAAATGGAAATGGAAAAATGAAAATCGCCACCTCTAAATATTAATATTAAGGGCTCACATTTGAACAGGGTCTTTGTTTAGACATACTCTGACGATTTTTCAATGTTCTTTGAAATTTTTTTTTTTTGAAACAGTCTATTGTACATACATAAAAATGTTTTAGACAAAAAAAAAAAAAAAAAAATAAAAAAATCTACAAATTATACTTTTTTGAAAGAAAATTCTTTTATGTATACGTTGTGAAATAAATTGTTTACGTGTTTTTGTTGTTTTTTTTTTTTTTTTTTTTCTAATTATTTTACAAACTGGCAACACCGCATTCGTATACTCAAATTGTTCGTATATATGGCGTGGGCGCTAGAAATATATATATAAGGTACCCATTAGAAATCTATCTAACGCCTATATAGCTCGTATAGTATTAAACGAATTGCTGCTGCTGCTGCCGTTGCTTGCCTTGGTTGGGTGTTATAGGCTTGGAAGTATGGCTAGATATAACGTATACCTACAGGTAAACCTAATGCGTTTGTATACACGCCTACGTACGTCCTTCTCAAATAAAACGCCGCACCTTTATACGGGCTTTATATACTCGAAGTTGTCTATAGGTATATATATGTAGAAAAAGGAAGTAGATAAAATCAGTAAAAAAAAGAAAAAAAAAAAAAGAAAAAAGAAAATACTAAGCTTCATATATATATATGCGAGGCTAGCATGATGATGTGTAATAACGTGAAGAAACTCTTTTTGTTTTTTGGCCATTAGTGTATACGCGCAGTATGTTTGTCGTTTGACGAGTTTTTCCATTATTTCGTTCTTAATTCATCCTTATAATATACTATATATTATATCGTGTCTATAGGTATACATTTTGTTGTTCTCCACGTTCTCGGACAGAAAATAAAAGAATAATATATAGAAAAGAAACGAAAATTTATTTAACGCACAAGGTTGAATATTATACTAATATTTTGGGTTATATCCGTTTATTACTTGCAGCATATTTTTATTTTTAATCATAGTATACTATTTAGGGTACTACGCGCATGTTACGTTATAGTATAATATAATATGTAATATAGTTCGTAAAGAAAATCAATTGCCAAGGCGATCCAGTAGTTTGATAATGATTTTTTTTTTTTTTTTTTTTCGTAAGCTTGTTGCGTCAAGGTGCGTATATATAGTAGTAGTTGGGTATAAAAGCTAGGTGGTCTTTTTTTCTTATATTTTATTTCTTTCTTTCTTTCGTTCATTGGTATATATATACGGAAGTGTATATATATATGAGGTATTCCACGCCGTTTCGAACGGTCAAAAAAATCACCGCTTCCGAAAAAATCGTAATTTGGTCCTCGAACACAACTATATCGAAAGAATTTTTGTGAATTTTTTCAGAATTTTCGGATTGCATTTGTGGATTTTTTCCAAATTCCAACTTTTTTTTACAAACTTCCGTATCTCAAAAGTATAAGATCCTACAAGAAAATTTATGAGACACAAAAGTTGCAGTTTCGAATCAACTTTCTGAAAAAATTTTTTTGGGAATTTCTCGAATCCCAAAAATAGCAATTTTTATCAAAAATACACAAAAATCGATTTTTCAATCAATACGTCACCTTCGATTTGCCTCGATAAATCACAGAAAATACTCTCAAGTGTGGAGAACAACCCCGTATTTTTTTTGAGATGGGTGGCGCAATCGTTTGGAAGATATGCTTTATTCATTTTTTTCTCAGAAGAAAAAAAAAAAAAAAATTTCAGAAAAAAAAAAATGAATAAAGCATATCTTCCAAACGATTGCGCCACCCATCTCAAAAAAAATACGGGGTTGTTCTCCACACTTGAGAGTATTTTCTGTGATTTATCGAGGCAAATCGAAGGTGACGTATTGATTGAAAAATCGATTTTTGTGTATTTTTGATAAAAATTGCTATTTTTGGGATTCGATAAATTCCCAAAAAAATTTTTTCAGAAAGTTGATTCGAAACTGCAACTTTTGTGTCTCATAAATTTTCTTGTAGGATCTTATACTTTTGAGATACGGAAGTTTGTAAAAAAAGTTGGAATTTGGAAAAAATCCACAAATGCAATCCGAAAATTCTGAAAAAATTCACAAAAATTCTTTCGATATAGTTGTGTTCGAGGACCAAATTACGATTTTTTCGCAAGCGGTGATTTTTTTGACCGTTCGAAACGGCGTGGAATACCTCATATATATATAAGAGGTAAGACAAATACAATATCGTTAATAATTATTATAATAGCAATGCAAATGATGATCATGATATACAGAACGAGCGTCGAAGGTCTCGCTTGTTTTAACTCGCGGAAGAAATAATTATTATTATTGTAATAATATATAAATGGAAGCGCAAACAGTTGAATACGAAAAATAATAATAATTATGATTATATGAAAAACTTAAACTATACCAACAAATTTATCTTCCCTTTTCTTATATATCAGATATTTTCATCAGTTTTCATACTACGTATAGGTATACTAATATCTTATTGATGCCGATGCCATACTTTAATAAACTGACCTTCAGGCATGATCGCCTAACTATGTATATATAATATAACTTCACTATTTTAAACACGACAACAACACCTCTATGCGTAATATATATATATATATATATATATATATGAGATCGTGTGATGTATGTATTATCGGGGACAAAAAATAAAAATTAAAAAATAATCCGGAAATTATCGTGTGATCAGAATTTTCAACGTTGTTATTTTTTTTTTTTTTTTTTTTTTGTATTTCGAAATCCTGTAGTGAAATATTAAACTAGAAAATTCTAACATAGGTATAGTACTAGAATCGAATTCTCTCCTCACAATTCTGAGAAGAAATGATAAAAAAGAAGAAAAAGAAAATAATTGGAAAAAAGAAATAAAAATAAATAACAAAGACGCTGGTCAGGTGCTGCAGCTACAGGAATAAACCTGCCCTGCGTCGACTCGTCTCAACTCGACTTCTCTGGCTTGAACAGCAACAGTGCCGCGCCTCCTCTCTACCTACTCAGCGATTTCTTTGTTGGGTTCACCGGCTGCAGGTGGAGCCCGGAAATGGTTCGGCCTTACAAGTTGTTATTCTTTAACTACTTCGGTCTGGTAAGTTAAGGTAAGGTAAGGTAAGGTAAGGTAAGGTAAGGTAAGGTAAGGTAAGGTTCGAAGACTGAATAGACCCACCCGAAATACATATTAGGCTGGGTTTTATCCCTTATACTGACAATGAGAAGAAGAAATATAATAACCCACGTTGCACCGGCACCGGCTGTGCTTCGCTAACATCTGCCTAAAATTATCCTTTTATTATGCATGGTCATTCGCTCTATGCGTATTGTTATACGAAATATAAATAAATAAATAAATAAATAAATTAACAATAATTATAAAATAATGACGATAATCAGTATTGCGTTTATAATGATTTTGTAAGCTTTATACTAATATCTAGGATCTAAATTCCTATTTTCAGATAAAAGAATTGCGATCTAGTATCATCTAATAGAAATGGCATAAAATTCATGATCGATTATAGTTAAAATCGTATAATAATTTCGTGAATTCACGTCTACACATAAATATTTCATCTTATAGACTCGAAATTTACAACAACAATTAAAATTGAATACATTGAGCGTCATCTGACGATGGATTTCCGACTCTCGATTATAGAATCATCAAACGGTTTTGAAAACCGGCTATTGGGGGGCAGCACCGTCTTGGTGATTGAAAAAAAAAAAAAAAAAGGGCGGTGATTTAAGGGAAAACAGTGCCGCGAACGGCGGAGGGTTGAACGACGTGGGGAACCCCCGCGTTTGTTAAAGCGCCACGCCGGAGAAACGTCATATTATACTATCATGAAATGCGCGCGTGAACACAACGACGGTAAGTTTTAACTTATACGATTAAGTTTTGTATAATAAAACCGAGACAGATAATATGTCAAACGATATTATATATTTCAGTATGTAGAAATTTCATGTTCAAATTAATATTTAGATTAAAGATAATTTATTAAATATAAAAAAACGATCTTACCTACCCTTCAATCGACCCGTTCAACCGCCCGCCCTAGGCTCTAGATGCAATAAATTCCAACAGTATAAATATATGATATATTATCACAAACTGACACACTTCAATACGATCGTAGCACATCACCATATCGCACATATTTCACTCTAATGACACTTCCCCCGAGATTACATCACACTAATAATAATTAATCAACCTGCTATTAAAACAGATCAAAGAAAACCGTCGATACTAACGTCGTCTCCCATCGCAAACGTGAATCTCACAATCAAGCCGCATGGCGCAGGCATGGCGACTAAAACAGCCACATAGCGGACTCGAGCCGAAACTCGTTACGTCACGAACAAACCTATTCACAGGATTGGCTGGCGTCATAAGAATCGACCAATTATAATACCGGCTAAAAACTAGCGCGGGAAAAACACACATCTCAACTCTTTTGTTTTATTTCTTGTTAGATATATTTTATATATATATATATATCTATATATCGTTGTATAGTTTTAAAACATTGCACGTATGTATTTTATAGTGAATAAGATTATCGAATACGAATCATAGTATCTAAAATTTCTATCATTTTCACAATATTATTATTATTATTATTATTATTATTCTAGGTTAGATTATTATACTTTTAAGAAACTCACATCGTAATTTAATTATAAATAACGTATGCGAAGGTGGATGGTAGGATTAGTTGATGTGCGTGCTGTCGGGATGGCAGCACTGTCATTCAGTACGCGTGCGTCGTTTCTGAGATAGTAAAATAGTAATAATAATATATGTAGTATAATATGACAGTGAGAGAGAGAGAGAGAGAGAGAGAGAGAGAGAGAGAGAGAGAGAGAGTTTACAATCGTTAGGTTATTTGAATAATAATAAAATATAACAAAAAAAAAATTAAAATTAAAATTAAAATAGTAATAAAAATGATTAAAATGGTACAAATAAACGCTACGTTTTATATTTCTACGCCGGGGTTGACGAGGTTAATTAAATAAACCATCACACACTCATCCGAGTACTATGATGAATTATTTAAACAACATTGCGGGGGGTGGGATGATCGGTGATCCTGGACTCCAGTTAAATAACGTTGAAATACTTTACACGAAAGTACAGAGGGTATATGTTAAACCAAAACACAAGGAAGAACGTCAAAGAGAGTTGAGAGTTAACGTTGAAATCCACGCTGGTCTTAGTCCAGTTTGTAGAAAGGTAAAAAAAAAACAACAACAACAATAACAACAATTGAGATCTAACATATTTATTTATTTATTTTTACAGAGTTTGTGTGTCTTGTTGTCGGACGACAACGACCCGTGTTTTCTCTACTCGTTATTTGTAAACGACGACGATTTCAAAGTTCTAAAAGCTCAGCAAGGGCTACTTGTTGATTTTGACAATTTTGCAACACAGTTGATATGCCTGTTGGAACAATGTCAGTGCATGCCACAATCTTCGGTAAACAAAACGCCGCCAAAATTTTTGTTACTATTATCGGAGGAGGGGGGCGACTGGACTTTCAAACTTGTTGAAACAAACAATTTCAAACATCTATGTCATCTAAGTTTGAATATTGCACCGTCTAGCGATTATGATATTAAAACTCACATGGCTATGAAGATAAAACAATTGAAAGATGCGGTATTGATAAAGGACAGAGACACTATAGCTATGGAAACCAGGCTTAACGATCTGACAAATAAACTTGAGGCTAAGATTAAGGAAATTGATAAAATAGAACACAAATATCAAACTGATATTAACCAGTTGCAGATAAATAGTTCGCAAAAAATAAGCGACGAGAAGGATAGGTGAGGAAATAGGAAATAGGAAATAGGAAATAGGAAATAATTTATAAATATTAAAATTGTTACGTATATCCAACAGGCTTGCGACTGCTACGATTGATTTTCAACGACAAAGAGAGAGGGAAAAGGCTGAGGCTGAACAAAGGCATGGTGAAACGTTGAAGCAGCTTAACGCAGAGCTTACAGAATTAAGAACGCAGAATAGCGCTATGAAGGATAAACTATCTTTGACTGAAATGAGCAATAGAGATCAGGCAAAACAGCTGCAAGATATTGAAAAAGAGCTTAGCATGGCGCAAAGGGATTTGTCACTTTTGAAAAAACAAAATTCTAAACTTGACGTCGATTATCATGACAGAGATAAGACTGTTAATAGTTTGAGAACTCGGGTAGCTGTTCTTGAACAGGAGATCAAAGACAAATGTATTTTGTTAAACAAACACACCGAGATGATAAAGACGGCTAAAGAGCAGAAACAGCATTTGGAAGATCTTATAGCAGAGAAGGATAGCCAGCTTCAACGAAAACAAAATTCATTGAAAAATCTTAGCGACGAGCTTGTTAAAGCCAATGAGATATTGACTAAATTACAAAACGAGCTTGCGTCTACTAAATCAAAGCTTAAACTCAGGACCAGTATCGCACTTGAACAAGAAAGACTTTTAGATACTAAACAGAAGGAAGTCGGACAATTGGATAACAAGATGGAAGCCTGCGCTAAAGAAGCTAAGGAAGCTAAGGCTGCAGCCGAAACTTTGAAGGAACAGTTGAAAGGGCTACAATCACAGATCGAGGAAAAGGATAAGATAATAAAAAACAACGACAATGGTAAACGACGGCGTTTGAAAATATGCGAGAGAATCTCCAAGGCGATGAACTCTGATCTTAATATGTATTCGTTTAATTCCAGTTATCAGCTGGCTGAATAGAAGATTGGCCGAAAATCAGTCACCAGCTCAGAGCGGGAACGCAGCACAACCGATAATGGTCCCTTCTTCGGTACAGCTTACATTGCCAAGGACGAGCAAAAGCTTTCCTACTAGATTCGAGGCACGTCCTTCGTTCAACAACGGACCACAGTCAAGCGTACCGCTCACAGGACATTTACTCCGTAATCCGATAGTTCAAAACCCAAACATAAATCAAACCGCTCGTACTACTGCGAGGAATATGGGAGTCGGTATAACAGACACTACTAGCGGTTTGGCTGCGTTTAATAAAACTGGACAAATATCTTGCACCAGTACTCCTATGGAGAGAGGCAATCTGTTAGGTAAAGCGCAGCCAACAGTAGCCACTACTTCGTCAATGCCTACGATAGCTGAGAACAATAATCCTCCTTTATCAGCTGGCAATGCTAGACCTAAAAGCGTTACTGGTACTATGCAGGGCGGACTTAGGAGGGCGGTTTTAGACAAACCGCTTCTACCTTCTGCTTATTTTCCCAAATCTTCACACTAGCAGAATTTTATGCGATAGATTGATATATATGAATATTAGAGAGAGAAGGAAATAGGGTTTTTGTTTTTGTTTTATCTATCCGAGCTATGAACGTGAAAATTATTCATTTTATTATTATATCGCCTATAGTTTTTCATCATTCGTCATTTTCTTATATACGATCTGTGTTTAATAATTTATATTTCATTTGAAAATTCGATCTGTTATTATAATATTATTATATTAATATGTTACATTGTATCTGAAGAATATATTTAGCCGCGATATTAGTTTATTAGCTGATAAATCGCTTGGTTTTCTATATATATATATATTTTAAATTATGAATACAGTAAGCTGCATTTTTCGTTGGGAGATTTTTTTTTTTCTTCCATTTAACGATTATGGTAATATGTAATGAGAAAAAAAAAAAAAATTATATATATATATACAGTATTCCTTTAACTTTCCATAGAAAAACATAGAAAGACGCTTAATTGTGACGTGATAAGACTTATAGTTATCATTTTCTTTCTTTTTTTCTTCTTTCTTTCTTTCTTTCTTTCTTCTTGTTTTGGGTGTTGTGTTTAGTACAATATTTATAATACACATTTAGCATTTCAAACTCGAAAGAAAGAAAGAAAGAAAGAAAAAAAGAAAAGAAAAGAAAAGAAATGAAAGAAAAGACAGAAGAAAGAATAAAGGTAAAAATACAAGCAGGCTATTATCGGCTTGAATTTAATTAAAAGTTTCCTCTTTTTTCTTCTTTCTCTTCTTTCTTCTTATTCTACGTCGAAAATTGTTAATTATAATAATATAGAGGTATACGCCCTGAGATTTGATAGCATAATTAAATAATTAAAACGAATTCTAAGGAATCACAAAGTTCTCTGTTATAGGGACACTATCAAATAAACTTTGTTCAAATATTATATAATTAGTATTAATAAATAGGATCTAAAACTGTGCTCTCTAAATAAATAATATATATAAGATAAGATTAAAAAAAAAAAAAAAAAAAAAAAAAAAGAAAAAAAAATAAGAAAATAGGTATTTATCTAGGTATACTATATAATATTATCTTTAGAGACCGAAGTAGAATCACCAGAGAGTAATTCAATTTTTCAAATATATCGTCTAATTGCGTTAAATTGGGGAATGAAATATAGAAAAAGTATAAAAGCGTTTTATCCATGTAGAAAAAAGGAAAAAAAAAAAAAGAAAAATCGTTATTATCTGCAAAAATTTAATCTTAGCTCCACAGAAAACAAGTTAAAAAAAAAAAAAAAAAAAAATTGAAAAGACAAAAAATGAAAGTAAGAATAATGGCGAATTTCTTTGGTTTTTTTTTTTTTTTCTTTCAACAAATGGACAATATTGTTGTTGATTTTTATTTTTGGTGGCTCTACTACCGTCGTTTATTCTGATAGTAAATATTCTAAATTATTATTATTATTGGTGTTTGAACAAGTTGACAATAATAATAATAAATAATAATTATGATTATTATTTTAATATGAGTATACTATATAAGTTTCGTGACATTGATTATTTTTGGTGTAAATGTTGAGGAAAAGAAAAAGAAAAAAAAAAAAAAGTAAACAAAAGAAAAAAAAGCAAAGTGAAAAGTAAGTTGTAAATGAATGAGCGTCGATGACTTTTCAGAAAGAAAGACAAAAAAAAAAAAAAAATAGAAAATAGAAAATAAAACACCTTGGCTATTCAATAAAATAAATGAATTTAATTTCACCGTACAAATAGAGCAGCAGTATTAAACTAAAATAAATAAATACAAATGATACTTATATATGTATAATATATATATATATATAGTATAATACGTATATGATTAGTAAATTTCTAAAGAAAAACAAAAAGAAAAACAAAAAAACAAAAAAAAAAAACATAGGGTATTATTAAATAATCTAAAAATTTATATATATATTTTACTACTTTTTGTACATATAATATGAAAATAATAATAAAAAATCAAGAAAAAAAAAAAAACAAAAAACAAAGTAGTTTTCTATCATTATAATAACATGTAATACATATTTGTACCTAATATAATAATATCGTTCCTGCTGCACTAGGATGACATTAATCTATGAAATTTATGAAATTTTTTGTTATACTATATAATATACCAGATATTGTCAATAAGTAAAATTCACGTATGCAACAAATATCAAACATAATCGTTTTTCTATATAAAAAAAAAAAACAATTAAACATCCATGAACAAACTATTATAGCGTGTAATGTACATTTTTTTTTTTTTTTTTTACATATTTATAAAATTTAATAATAAGCAATATAATATAGCAATTTAAAGAAAAAAACAAAAAAAAAAACGATATTTAGAAATGAATAGTATAATTCTTCATCTCAACTTTATATCACATATAGAAAATATGAAATCTGTTTAATTCCAAATTTTACACACATGTCCCTTATATAGAAGATAAATGATATATGATTTCTTTTCTCTTTGTCGTACTTTTATAAATTATCTATTTGATTATTATCGATAGTCAAAAAAGCAAAGCAGTATGTATATCGGTTATTCTTAATTAGCTCGTAGAGAGAGGTGCCGGTGTTTCAGGTGCAATCGGTATCTCTGTGTTCCCTAAATCCAGAAGCGGAAGGTCCATGCGTTTTCGTCTCCTCTCACACTTGGGACAAGGATTACTGGCGTTCATACATTCGATGTGAAATACTGCGCTGCACGCAGCACACTGTTAAACAAAAAACAAAACCTGTTAAATATTCTCTTCTTTATTAGTTTGTGACAACATATTCTCAGAGTCTAATCTTTAACGACAATTTCTTACTCTGTAAGTCGATCCCATATCAAACGGGTATATAACTTTAGGATTGTCGCAAACTTCGCATATGAATCCCTTCTGACTACAAAGCCAACAATTGGTCACATGGCTTCTGGCAAATTCAATGACTTTTTGAAGCTGCTGAGCCATAATACCGTTCGGTATATCGGGGAGATCTGAAACCGAGTATTGATGTACGTGTTCGTACAAATAATCTCTAGGCGCTACTTTCTTCTGAAGAGATTCGATTATCGGCTCACGACAAGTGAACAGATAAGCGCGTAGCAGGTTGAGCTGAATTCTTAGTGACTGTAGTTGAGCCATGTCGTCAACGGCCATATATATCCTTGGGTTTAAGACCTTGAGGTCAAGCAGAGCAGGAGAGTCGCTTAAATATTTAGCAACTCTTTGGCATACTGGATAACGCTTTAAATCCCAATTGTGAATAACGCGCGACGGTATCAGGCACTCTTCTTCTGCCATGCAATTAGGGCAGTAATAATCACCCGTGTATGAACACACATGAGCTTTAGAGAAGGTCATCCCTATAGGATGCCCACAACTCATACAACTGTAGTTCTGAGAGTCCAGACCCTTCTCTCGGGATAATTTTCCAAGATTATAATCCAGAGAGCGGGATACAGCTTCCTGAAATTCGAAAATGCGATATTAGAATGAGAAATCAATCCAGATTGTACAATATATCATATCAGATCATTTCTAAAGAGAGAATAATATTATCCAATATTCTGCATGTTTTATGAATAATGAAGATGATGATCTGATATAAACCCCGCTACCTCCAGCTCTGAATAAAGAAGTTTTATTTTTGGCCAATTTTAATCGAGGAGGAGCATTTACCTCGATAACTCTAGGCAACTTTGGCTCAGTTCCAGAATCATTTTGCGTAGATTCTGTGGGCGGTGAGCCGTTAAGAAATTCTTTGAGGTCTGGTGTTGCGGCGTATCCGGCTGTATGATAACTCTGTATCAGAGCATCATAGGTTCTAGCATCAGCCGGAGTTCTGGGAGCCTCTGTGCCTGAGGTTCCAGAATTTATCGACGAGGCACAGTCCTCGAAAGAAGTAGACCACCCCAATCTACCGATCAATGAATTTCCCACCGTCGCATTAGCAGCGTCATTCTTCTCAGCGGCTTCTTCATCCCCAGGCAGTTCTTCAATGCTCTCAGATTCTATAGCAGAATCAAAAGTTCTACCGTTGGCAATATCATCCCCCGATAAAACAGGCCTAGATTCCCTAACGCTATGTTCTTCCTTAGTTTTCTTATCCCCCATTTTTCCGCTGGCAGATTCACCGCTGTTATTGAACCTCCCCCCATTATCCCTGTTCCCTTTAGCAAGAATGATCTTGAGTGCATCGTCTTCGCTTATTGATGTTATATTGTTCAGCGCGCTTAGCGAAGAGTTTATTGATCCCAGGCTGCCTATTGAGCTGCTGGTTTCAACGCCGTCGAAATTTTCGTCGGGTGTTAATTCGCTGTTTATAGTCTTGGCCACATCGACCGCAGACGAAACTGGACAACACTTTAAAGACGGCGACCATATTGCAGCCATTAACAACGGCGTACTTGACCAGATGTTTAAAAGGCTCGTGTTACAGGCCAGATCAAAACGTATGTAATCAATGCTCTCTATAAGACGTTGTGCAACGTCCACCAGGTCTGTGTCCCTAACAAAAGCCGCACGATTGTAATAAGGCTTAAGTACAGAGTTGTCTCTACGTATTGACGAAAGATAGCTGGACAAAAGTCCGTCGTTTAATGCTATTCTTATCCAGGCTCTGCAGTAACCGACTTCGGTTGTTATTTGCGTTAGATTTTGAATCTGGTCTATCATCTGTCTGTGAGAAAACACCAACAATGGTCCCCAGAAACTGGGCTGTGGCATAGCGTGTTGTTCGGGACCACTTAGCGCCTCTGTGACCTGATTTAAAAGCGAATCTTTAAGACCGTGAAGAAATAGAGCTTCTATTATTGAACAAAGAGTATTTGCCTCCTCGCAATTTCCTACGGGACATTTTTGTTCCTTATCTTCTGGAGTCTGACCTTGAATTTCTATCACGCTGTCGGTCAACTGTCTTTGCAAAGACTCTCTTATAAGTGCATCCCTTTTGTTTCCAACGGACGTTACTCTTCTGAGCAAAGAGTTCATCTTTTATTTTTTCTATCGATTTTGTTAGTTTTACTATTTGTTTTGATTTTATTCTACTCTTCTCATATACGATTTGTTTAATATTCATCATTTAACAATTTCGTTATTCAGCTGTTTGTGTTGTTTGGTCGAAACACTCGATTCCACATCTTAGTTTTCTTCTTTTTCTTCTTATTCTTCTTCTATGGCTTCTCTGTCTCGGTTCTTTGTTTTTACTTTTTTTCTTTTGTCAGATTAAATAAAATAAAAACGATAATAACACGTCAGAATCAGTTTTAAGGTTATGTTAGCGTTAGTGTTTATAAAATAATCGTGAATTAAAAAAAAAAAATAATAATAATCACTGATCTAACGGATCATTTCGTTACATTTTTACTTTTCTATATACTATCATAGTTATGAAAAAAATTATCTCACTACGAAACGTTCGGGTCAATTTATAAAAATTATACTAAATATTTGGACTATGATCTTTCGTACTGCGTGAACTAGAATATTGAGATCGGATGACGTACGTCACTGACACATCCACTCATAGCCATTTTTTGTAATACTAGTATAACCTATTATTCAACTATCTCTAAATACATTTACTTTCTACTGCGTATAATATAATCATTCTATGTCAATGCGCGATTGTTCAGTCGCATATATATAGTTGACACACTAGGTCGAATCTACCCACGCATTCTATATCTGTATAAATATTGGAGAAAAAGTATCCGCATGCAATACTGCAGCTACAGCTGTTTTTTATTTAGATTCTTTCTAAATATGTTTGTCGCACCTAATGATATGCAACTTAATCAACGCCCGTGTTGCATAGCTGCATAACGATAGGCTGATTGATTATGCGTTAAGAATTATTATTCAATTGAAACCTGAGCAATGTATGTAGTTGTATACCTATTATAATACTATACAGGTAAAGGTTGCCTCGAAAATATTGCATACCATTATATGTACTTAGACGATGTAAATAGATTCGGAGGGTCAAGTGATTAATGCATTATACTATGCTAAGTCTATACCTAAAGCACATAAGATCTTTGACCTGTTTATAATAAGAGAATTTATAGTAGAGTAGAAATAATAAAAACTAAAAGTAAATTTATAAATAATTATCAACTCTTATATTTATACGCTTTAGGGTTTTTTTTTTTTTTATTAACTCTTATGTTGTAAATTCTAACAGCATATATAAGTGTTAACCGCAGTATGCTGCAGGTTCAAAACGGATTGAACAATTATTACAGGTACATACTACTAGTATACATATATCGTTGTCGTACGTGGGCGAGGCTGCACAGCGAATAAGCATTACACAATCTCCTGCAGTATAGCAGGAAGGTAAAAATTATGCTATCCGTTACCCGCAGCTATATAGCTGATAAAACGCCGATGTTACCTACCCGGCGTTGTGAGTTTTTATTTTTTTTATTTTTATTTTTTTATTTTCTCCTTTTTCTATGCCTATATTTAGACGTATGCACTTGGCGCATTTCAAGCCTCGAAGAGTTGCACCTTGTGTGAATGACCGAAAGCGTGGTGACTCCGGTGCACAACTCTCCCCGCCTTAACCCGCCTCGCCCCGCGCCGATCCCTCTTCCGCGCCCTCGCCTGGCTCCCTGGCTTCGAAGCGCGGCTACGTTAGAACTCGTGTGTGTATGTAGTCGGGTCAGAACGGGATGCGGGGAGACACAGAGACAACGAGAATACCAACGAGTGCAACAAAGACGACGGATCGGACACGAGGACGACGGGGCGTACTGTCGGACTCAGGGCCGTAACATTTACGGAATTATGACGTCGATATTTTACATTTATGTATATAAATGCGTGTATACTATACAATTACGACAATAAATAATAAGAAAAACGTTTCAATTCTCCCCAATTTATTCCATCATAATTGTTTACAAAGGTTCGATTACCCTTGTTACATATCGAACAAATGTATATCAGTGTAAACACTGCAGATCACAGTTTTTCTGCGTGTATACTTATATATAGGTATAATAAATGTGTATGAATTTACAAAAATACATTGTGATTGTGATTATCCCTCGTATCGTATACGGTTTCATTACGTAGGTGCGCGATAGTGTCAATTCGCACGCACATGGGGATCGTAAGAAAGATAGAAAGAAAATAAATATCAAGTCTGTTATTCCGCCCGATGAATGTTCGGTTATTTAGTCAGTTCGACTTTCGATATTGACAACTACGGTCGACGGTAATTATTGTCTCCAACTAGGTACATATACCTAGATACCACGTCCGCTAATACTATTATTGTATGTATACCTACTTTGTGAGCTCATACCTATACATACAGTGATTAAAGTGCATATAGATATAGTGATCAACAGTTTCTGATCACAATCTGTACATTTCCGTTCAATCTGTTCATTTCATTTCTTTCATTAGATGAAAATATAAAGTTGTTAAATTTGATACGATTTCTCTCATCTTCTGTGTGTATTTATGAAATTTCAACCGATCATCGGGCACATATAGCCTTTGTCACGTCCCTGCGGTCAAGGAAGACACGAGACGGCCGCGCGGCAGTGCGGCAAGGGGCAGCAGTGCGGCGGGGAATAAGGCGGCTGCCGCGCGCAGCCTTTATAGAAAATAGGAGGCAGCAGAAGGCGGCAGTGTGCTGCAGCAGTGTGGGTTCGAGGACCGAACGTGGTGCTGGGGCGGTGAGAGAGACGAGAGTGTTGTGGTGCGTGCGCGAGTGCGGGGCTAGATGTGTGTTTTTTTTTTTTTTTTTTTTTTTTTTTTAATTTTTTTCTTCGTTTTCCCCAACTCTTGTGTAGTGTGTGTGTCACCCCTGAAATAAATCACAGACTCGGATAAAATTTGTTAAACTATTTATAATTTATTACCACCCTTATCGAGTCTTATAGTCAAATAGACACACGTTATCGATGATCAAACATACTTCTTATTATATTGTTAAATGTTAATGTTAATGTTAATGTTAATGTTAATACTCGCATCATGTCCGATGATGAAGATAATAATATGGAAAATCTGAGTATTAATAAAACGATTATTATACCGGCGAGGGATACTTATACGGACGAGGTCTACAAAGGCTCAGAATCCCTCGCTGTTGTTTATACACCGATCAATCTTCAACCTGCTCTCACTAATACCATTTGATATTGTGTACTATACACACACACACACACACACACACACACATTGCGACGTATATTCAGAGATATAACTATCCTCTACGCATATACTCGCATTAACACACGCAATATACATATACCTATACACTACGTGCGCATTATAACATAAAGATACATATACTTAAAAATTGACTTAAGTAAGTTTAAGTTTAAGTTTAAGTTGTGTGTGTGTGTGCGATGTCATCAGGTACGTCGGCCGTTTTGCCCCTGGTGGTAAATCGGTCCGCGATGATTTACCCCGGGTCTAAAACAACGACGACGACGACGACGACAGGTGCAACCCGTAGAGCAGCGCCCGTTAACAACAAACACTCTGGACCCTCGTGGGCGAGTATAAGTAGCGGTGAGATGAGATTTCGCAATAACTCAACAGGGGATGGTTGTTCCACGGATTGTCAGACTTTGGGACTTTTCGCTTCGGTATCATCGCCCGCTGGTCTTACCGTGAATTCTGAATCTAGGGTGAGGATAAACGGAATAAACAAAACGAACAGCAGCTCGTCAGTATTGACCGAAAATTCATCATACTCGTCGGTTCATCCGCCTGCAGATGAAACTAGCCATCTTAATATCAACCAGCTACTCCACTCATCGACCGCTAGGAGCATCAGGAACAGATCAGGATCATCCAACACACCGCCGAGTAGAGGAGGTGGAAGCAGCGAAACTATGGTCAGCAACGATCAGCTATCAGCAGTCTCGGTTCCTCTAACTCCTCGCAAAACGCCCAGCTACCCGACTGTATCGCCGCCTGCTGCCTCCCAGCTATCGACCGTTGACGGCGGCAGTGGCGGCGCGCCCTCGGCTAATAATTCGCGGAATGCAGCTGGTATCGTTAACGGAGTTTGTGCAAACGTTGGTGGTAACGCACGGGCTACACTTAACACACCTAGGAATACACCGACTAGGAAAACTAGCCCCTCGAGTACAGCGAGTCCCGGAAGCCCGGGGAGTCATGGAAGTCCACCTAACAACGAAGGACCGTCTACATCGTCTTGGAATAATTCTAGTGATCAGGAATCCGAGTACGTCGTCGATCCTGTTCATGGAAACACATATTACAAGGGACAGTTTTTGGGAAAGGTAGGTTTTCGCGGGATATGCGGGTTTTGTTTTTCAAATTTATTCGGATTGTTATATTATTAAACCACCTGCGCGAATCCATCTATAGGGTGAAATGAAAGCAAAGACGAGATAAAGGAGGTAGAAAAAATCGTTCACACATGTAACATTCCTAAAAGTTTAATCAGATCAAAGAACATTTTGATGTAGCGATATGTAGGAGACGTTTTATTTGTGTGTATCGCGTCTCGTCTCGTCGTAATAACTTATTATCAAAGTTGACGCATATATATAAAAAAAAAAAAAAAAAAAAGAGATCGAAACTTTCGGCTTTTGAGCTTTTCTTAATGATCCGAATAGTAGTAGTACGTCAAAGGCAAGCGCAATACATAGACCGTAACTAAATCTGAGATTATTATACGGCCAAGTATATAACAGAGGAAAAGAATACGCAGAGAGATAAAAAGAGCGAAAATAGATACACACAAAGAGAGAGAGAGAGAGAGAGAGAGAGAGAGATGGAGGTCTTGTTCTGTGCACAATGCACATAATCCATATTGTGCACATGATGCATGATGAGCATACGGTTAATATATAAGTATAAACGACAAATTCACCGAGGAGTTTTAGTCACCGTATATAGAACACGATTCTCTGATCCATAATCCTGCAGCAGCCCAGCAGTCAATCATTGAGTCATAAAATTCCGAGGACACAGATCCACCACTCCTTATGCGATCACGAGTATAGATAAACGGTTAAACGACCCATGCAGCTGAGATGTTATACGTCAGATATCCTGTATATCTTCTGCGATATGCATGATTGCATCCGTCGATCTTGATCGGTGCATGCAGAACGCCATATGTGATATTACGTTTGTTTATTTCTATTGAAAGGACATGAAATTTATGTGGAATCGTTATGTTCATGGCTTTAATTCTATCAACCAGATAGGTAAAAGTCATTATGCGGTTCTTCTATTCTATATAATATGTAAATACCTCGCCGATGAGATCGGTCTGTGGCACTTATTTTTTTCTGCTATCGTTGATTAGTATTTTCGCAATAATAGCTGCGCAGGCAGGCAGGCAGGCATCTATCTATCTATATATGCTGCAGGATGAGTCTTTTCTCTAACCACCTGCAGCTCGACTCGCGGTGCTGAGCTGTTTGCTCAGTGGATACCCAATGCCCATGAATCATTCTCATCCAGTTTCTATATAGCAAGTTTCAAGGGGAAAATCTTTGTTCAGCCGATTTGCTGCGCCCCTACGACCGACCGACCTGTCGAGCTAAAAACCTGTCCTTTTCTCGGACTGAAGATCCTTTTTCATTTTTCCCCTACCCAAGGTGTATTCTTTGTTATATATACACGAAAAAATGCACTTCTCTGAGAATTTTAAAAGCGGAGAAAATTCTTCGAGGGAATAAAGAAGCGCACAGTATTATGATGCTACTATGTATTTCTAGACCATATATACTATAAACTACGAGTATATATATATATTATATAAGCTGTGGAGAACATTATATTTTAATTGAGGAACTCATAACGCTAGACAACGACGACGATCATCATCGGTTTTTCTATATACCTACGTGCGTAGACATCATAATACTGCGATGAAAAACAGCCTTGGACTAGAATTTTTCAAGGTTGTCTATCCATTCCGGAGCTACGTCGAGGCTCATCGCCAGCTAGAGAGATGAGACAACCTTGCAGAGATCAGAGCCAGATTTTATGCTCGAGATGAATACACTTCGAACGGTAAAAAAAAAAAAAAAAAAAAAAAAAAAAAAAAAAAATCTTATAGATTAGTTTTGTAGAGGGAAACAGTGCGAGGATGAATAGAGCGGAAATATCAATCTCTTCTCTTCTCTACCAGTAGACACAATCCTATAAAGAGTATAAACGTACCCAAAGGGAGCCCCTCGGGGTTCATGGCTCAGAGCTCTCAGGACCTTAAACTAACATCTTTCATCCGTTTTCTGCTGCAGGAAGATGAGATACGTGTTCGGATGGAATAGGAGCGAGAAAATTTAACCATGGATATAGTCATGGTTGCTTATTCAGCTAGTTTTTCTGTTTCCATGTTGGTTATAGTAGTGAGACAGTAGAATTACAGGAATTGAAATTCAGTGATTCATGCATAATGAGGCATTCAATGATTCAATAAATTCGTCGTCTTTGATTCACTGTGCAATCGGCTACAATAAAATTCTGACCATGAATTGGCTCTTTTATACGGCGTTGACTTTGAGCTTGAGAGCGTAGGGATGTAATTATACGAGTACCTATAACAGCGCAGGGGCAGGAAGGAAACACTATCTGCCCACTTATCGTGTGAAATCCTGCGCGGGGAATAATTATTCACGCACGATTCCTGCAGCAGCGTATACTATAGCTGGGCCACCTTCCGGCACGTCCGAAACCCGAGATCATCCTCCATTCCTCATTGATGCGCCTGAGAGTGAAAGGGAGAGTCAAAAAAATGAGCAGTCTAGTGCAGAGTATATATCGATACCTGCGCGGAATAACCGGCTATCTCAGAGTCCGCTTGAAAAAGCGGCTATCTCAGAATCCATTCGAAAAACCGACTGTAGCCTATATTATTAATATAGGCACAGGCCGCTTTTCCGAATGGATTCTGAGATAGCCGCTTTTTCAAGCGGACTCTGAGATAGCCGGTTATTCCGCGCAGGTATCGATATTTTCTCGCGTTACCAATCATCCGGAACAAAAAAAAAAAACCATCCTCTTTCCCCTTATAGGTATACCTGCGCAGAGCTAATGCGGAAAGGCTTCCTTCGGGAGATATTGTAAGGCTCCGCATTTGCGCCACCGGATATTCGGATTTCTTTACTCTGACTTCTTCAGCTATAGTACGGACACTGTGCTATACATACTATAGGTATAGCTGTAGAAATATATAGGTGATGTGATTCGAGTCGAAGTATATACATATTAGACCGGTTCAAAAAAATCGACTATTCTTTTTGTTTTTTTTTTTTCAATTTTCACATTGAAATACTTTCAGGGTGGTGAAAAAAGATGCCTGTTAAAAGCGGAGCTCTTAATATTAAGATTTAGAGGTCGCTCATCGCGGATTTCTATTTTCCATTTAAATAGCATAAGAATTTTATTTATTTTTTCTTCAGAATTTCGTAGCTCACAAATCAATGAACAAATCCAAATGACTCTTACATATTTTGATAGGGGATTGAACACTTTAAAAAATGTATCTATCATTGTGGAAAAAAAAAATCACAAAAAAAAAAAAAAAAATAGTTGCCTCAACTGTAAATTGAACTTTGAGCTTGAATAACTTTGGAAGGAGTCAATTTATCAAAAAATGATAAGAGAAGCTTTTTGTAGAGTGTTCAATTTCCTATGAAAATATGTATGAGTCATTTGGATTTGTTCATTGGTTTGTGAGCTACAAAATTATAAAAAAAAAAAAAAAAAAAAAGTTTCCTATGCTATTCAAATGGAAAATAGAAATCCGCGATGAGCGATCTCTAAATCTTAATATTAAGAGCTCCGCTTTTAACAGGCATCTTTTTTCACCCCCCTCGAAAGTATTTCAATGCAAAAATTGAAAAAAAAAAAAGAATAGTCGATTTTTTTCAACCGGTCTAATATAATGTAGTAACTGTTCATTTTGCGAAAAGATAAGTATGAAAGTGATAGAGAGAGAGAGAGAGAGAGGATTGTAACTCGTTTCCGCAAAATAGGTACACAATTGATTTGTGATCTAGTATTAGACCTATATATACTTACTACTAACGCGTAGCGCAAGTTGTTTCAATATCTCATTCGCCCACGTATAATACGTATCTATAGGTATAGTATAGTGTTAATTCTAGATTTCTGGGGCGTATAGTTTAATATTGGAATTTATTAGCCTCTTGCTTATGCGATAAACCGGAGTAACTTAATAAAAAGAGAATCGGTTGTAACGTATATATATACGATGTTCCGTAAAGTATACTTATACCAGCTACTATACTGCGCGTCTTTACTTAATTATTGTCGAGTTTGTAGTATGTCTCTGTTTTCATTACGTCAGATTTCAAAATTAGCGATGCGTTTAGAAGAAATTCTGTACACACCAATGATATGTATATATGGTATGCGTACATATACATACATACATACATACATATGTAATGAATGTAACGAAATAGAAAAGAAAAGAAAAGAAAAAAAAAAAAAAAATACAGAAAATAAAATCTAGTGGAATGAAGAGGCACGGGGATTTTAAATGCGACGCTGGTGTTGTCTCAGACGTTTTTTTTTTTTTTTGCGGAAAGCTGGTCTTTAACGCTGTTGCTGTTAATGCTGCGCGGGAGAGTCTATATAGGTAATAAAGAAAAATAATATATAGGTGCCTAAGGACCTGTGTTCATCGGATATGAGAGTAGACTTGGCTGTAGTAAATATAAAATAGGTATATAGGTATATATTGGTAACTAAATGTCTAACGCAATTGTGTCGGACTTCGGCGGTGAATTTTCTTATAAGATCTGCAGACACTCGCGTCGGATATTTTCGCCCATTTGGCAATACGCCATTATATATATTCAAAATAACACCGCACAACGTCGCATCATCCACAACCATCACCAATTTTTCCGTATAGATAATTTATTATATATACGATAATTGACTTTGTTTATTAAAGAGAATTTTGCTATTTATTTTAAAAGAAAATTAAGAAAGAAGAGAAAAGTAAGCAAGAAAGAAAGAAAGAAAAGAAAAAAGTAAAAATACTGTAGAAAAAAAATTAAAAAAAAAACTGGTTTAATTCACGCAGATTAATTTCACGATTTACAGGGAGGTTTCGGCAGAGTATATCTCCTAACTGACGCTGCTAGTGGAAGCCAATATGCCTGCAAGATCATACCCAAGAATCGAATGCAGAAAATACACCTGCAGAAGGTTTGCGACGATTTTACTACGAAGAAATAAGTCCGTGATAGTTTTTTTTTTTTTTCTTTTTTCTTTTTAGTTACATAAGTTTTTTTTAAACGATTTCTAGATCGCCCGAGAGATAATGATCCACAAGAAATTGACCCACGTAAACGTTGTGCAGATGTACCACTACTTCGAAGACAATTTACACGCTTACATGCTCCTAGAAGCTTGCCCAAGGAAGGTATGCATACCTAATCGTTTATAATTAATACTTTATCTATCATATCGTTATATTTATTATATAGTCCAAAATTTTTAAAAACGTTCAAGTTAAGAAGGGGGGGGGGGGGGGGAGGAGGTAAAACTCCGAAAACGAAACTCGCACTTAATTTATACTTCAATCGATAACTTCGCACGATTTAGTAAATAATTTATATACAGTATAGGATTTTGGAACTTTTTCTTTTTTTTTTTTTTTCCAAAAATTTAATCTTGCGTCTGTATACGGTTAACATATTTGACCGTATATATATAATTTCTGCGAGGTTTGGCCTCTTGAATCTTTATAGATTTCGGAATTTTTGTTGGAAAGCTATACGCCGACTTCCGGGGGGAAATACTTTTTCTAAAAAGTATTATATGAGATTCGCTGATTTATTAAAATTCGAAAATTTTAATCCGAACCTGCGACTTTGCAATACTACCGCGCACTACCCTAAAAAAACTTATTTTATGAATTGCATTAGTGAGAGTAGGTATAGGTATATATCATATACCTAACTGTAAACCGGGCGACATAGTTTCACTTGACATAATTAACATAAATGTTGAATTTCTATCCAACGTTTCACTTCTTCTACTTCTTCCTCTTCTTCCTCTTCCTCTTCTTATTTTTCTTTTTCTTTTTCTCCAATACAAACAGACTACCTATATTTATGCAGCTTTCATTTCCTGATTATAATTTATACAGTATAATATATACGAATATATTATAGTATCCCGGTGTTAATTAATAATCTAAATTATTAACAATATGATGATACATTAGGGTGCTTTTTTTGAAACGACTAATTTTTTTTTTTTTGCAACTCCCCATTGAAAATCTTGTTCTAGACGTCGAAAAGGGAATTCTGTCCAATTTTTAGCTCTTCATTCCAATTCCAGCATTCGCGCTTTTCTTTTTAAGTTTTCTCATGCTAAAAGCATGTAAACATTACGACTTTTTCTTTCGCCGCCGAAAACTCAGCTGCATTTCAATACATTGTTCTTATCCAAGATTCATTTTACATAGAATTTAGTGTTCTTCAAAAGTGCTTCAGGTAGTTTGGCTGTGGTTTCAACCGCCGCACTTGTGCGAGCCTCCAAAGTCGATTTTATGCATAATTCTTCTTTCTCGCTGTGGGCGAATAAACAGTTGGACTTGGAGAAAAAAACTTCGGAACAATTTTGTAGGAAATTTATTTCTCTACAAAAAAAGTCCAATGCATAAAGTCTCTCAAACCAGTATTTCAAAAGATATAAGGACTTTGATTTTTTAAAATATAAAATTCCAACAAAATGTCAAGTTCAATATTTTCAAGTCAGTCAAACTATCTTGGCCACTTTTGAAGAACACTAAATTCTCTGTCAAATGAGTCTATGGATGAGAACAATCCATTGAAATGGGGCTGAGTTGTGCGCGACTAAAGAAAAAGTCGTAATGTTCACATGCTTTTAGCATGGAAAAACTTAAAACGAAAAGCGCGAGTACTAGAATCGTAATGAAGAGCTAAAAATTGGACAGGATTCCCATTTCGACGTCTACAACAAGATTTTCAATGGGGAGTTGCAAAAAAAAAAAAAAAAAAAAAAAAAAATAGTCGTTTCAAAAAAAGCACCCTAATGATACATATATGCTATTTACTATACCTAAATCTGTAAAAATTACAAATATACAGAGTCTAATGCACGTGCTAAAATATCGAGGTAGAGTCACCGAGCCCGAAGCTCGATATTACATGAAGCAGATGGTTGAAGGAGTCACGTATATCCACTCGCAGAAGGTTGTACACCGTGATTTAAAACCAGGGAACATGTTCCTCTCCGAGCATATGGTCGTAAAAATCGGAGATTTCGGTCTAGCTACGAGTCCTGACGGTCAGCGTCGACGCGTGTAAGTTAACGGTCTGAAAAACAAAAAAATAACTGCACAAACACCATTCGCCAACGAGATAGTATAAATAATAACGTATATTTGTTTTGTTTTTTTTTCATTTCATTGCACAGAACGATATGCGGTACTCCGAACTACATAGCTCCTGAAGTATTGTACAAACAAGCATATAGCTACGAGGCCGATGTCTGGGCTCTAGGATGCATATTATACGCTCTTTTGGTAGGACAACCACCGTTCGAATCTTCACAACTAAAAGAAACTTATGCTAGAATTTGCAACAACCAGTACAAAGAAGTCGACGAGTCTATAGCAACACAGAACGGACAGGATTTGATACACTGGTTACTACAACCTACTCCTAAACTCAGACCATCACTGGACAGAGTTAAGGATCACGCATACCTAAACAAGGAATATGTGCCTATTACACTGCCCCATACTTGTTGCTACCAAATGCCACCGCCGCACGTTATCATACCGCCTACAGCCTCGCAAATAACGCATGTCGAAGGTCTTACGCACTCTGTATCGGCTATGACGATACAAAAATCGTCGGTTAAAGAAGCTAAGGTGAATTGGCTTGTTAAAAGATTGCCGAAATTGCCTAGGTTCAAGCAGAGATTGAGCACTATACTTTGTCCGAGTAATAAAAAGGGAGATGTTATTATGCAAAGTACACAAATGCACAAGGCAATGGAACAGTGCATTACAGAAATGGTGTGCGCATGTGCGGTGAAAAATCCTGTTACCGTTGATGACGTTATGCCACTATTTGTCACCAAGTGGATCGACTACTCGAATAAATACGGACTCGGATTTCAACTATCCGACAAATCGGTCGGTGTACTCTTCAACGATAGCACTAAGATGAGCTACACTCATGACAGA
The DNA here is from genome assembly GCA_943736025.1 of Tenthredo mesomela. Lineage (NCBI taxonomy): Eukaryota > Metazoa > Arthropoda > Insecta > Hymenoptera > Tenthredinidae > Tenthredo > Tenthredo mesomela. The sequence continues at coordinate 57,909,417 of OX031014.1, forward strand.
AGGTATACACACATGTTTATATACCGAGAGTTTTCGATCAAACTACAGATGAACCTCAATATATTTAAATTAAATACACGCATTATTTAATATTTTTATTATTTCAGACGCGTCGAGTACATGACGACAGACGACGAGATAACACGATACAACCGAGAAAAGGACGTGTCTGTACCTTTGCAAAAAAAATTGGCACTTCTCCGTTACTTCACTCGTTACATGGACGATTATTTGACGGAAGGTAAGCTACTGCAGCCGCATATTTCGACAAATATAAATTTATATCTTTAATTTTCTAAAAATTAACCATTTTCGTGTTCTCTTAATTAATTAATTAATTAATTATATAGGCGGAGAGGTAAGAGAGCCACGCGACACTAGGCAGACAAGAGCAACCTGCGTGCCTCGTATGAAGCGTTGGTTGCGTACAGACAAAGCGATAGTTATGGAATTGACTATACCATTGCTACAAGTGAATTTCTTTCGCGATCACACAAAGATGGTAGTGTCACAAGAATCTCAAGGTAAAGGATACCTGGTTACTTACATCGACGCAAGTAGACAGGCTACCTCATACTGGCTTAAAGATCTATGCGAATTTGGATGCACTGCCGATCTTTACGAACGACTTCATTACGTATGTAAAGTATCACGCGAATTTGCGGAAATGGATCAAAGCATGACCGCCTAATTTTCTTTTTTTTTTTTTTCTTTTTTTTTTTTCATTACCTATTTTGTCAAATTAATATTAATATTATTATTATTATTATTATTATTATTATTATAGCGCCTAATTAATTAGACTATGATGATGATTAGTCGACGTAGATATTATTAGAGTTATAACTTTTTTTTCTTTCTTTCTTTCTTTCTTTCTTTATTTTTCTTATTTGTTTAATATTGACTGCAGGATGAGAATTAAATTATATAATAATTATATATAATATAGAAATATTGTCATGCGATATTATTATTATTATTATAATAGTATATATATATTATATTTAATACATATATAATAATATAATGAAAAAAAAAAAAAAAAAGAAAAAAGAAAAAGATCCTGTAGTATAATAATATACGTTTAAAAAAATTAATTATTCTAACCCGGAGATAATATTATATTATTATTGAGTATTGAGATCTTATTATTATAATGTGATAATTTTTTAATTTTTTTTTTTTTTTTTTTTCCTTATTATATATATAT
>OX031014.1:57915626-57988126 GCA_943736025.1 Tenthredo mesomela
ATACTGCATTCGTCTATGTCAACGCAGTCTCTGTTTGGTCCGAGACCGTGGCCAGGTGGACAACTGCACATGTACCCACCGGGACGATTTTCGCAAGTTTGTCCTGGACCACAGTCGTGAACTCTTTCTGCACACTCGTCGACGTCAACACAACGTTGTTCGGTTTCATCGAGCTTGTAACCAGGTCCACATCTTATTCGTGATATGCAACTGTAGGAACCTCTTGAGTTGACACAACGCTGTGTTGGAGTGCAGGGTTTCTGTGGTCCCTCGCACTCGTTATCATCGACGCACTGATTTCCATATACCACAAATCCCTGAGGGCATGCAATCGGACCAATCGTGCTAACCGGTCTTGATGATGTCGTTGTGATGGGTATAGTGTTATAGAACCTGTGTGTCCTCGACGTAACTGTTGTCACAGTGTACCTTGACTTCTTCTCACATCTGTAAGACCCGGGTGTATTTCTGCAATGATATCCTGACGCGCAATCGTGGGTTCCCAAAACGCACTCGTCATCATCTTCGCATATCTCTGAAGCGGCGTTCAGTGTGTAACCAGTACCGCAGTTCAAAAATCTTACGCACGTATAGCTGCCCAAAGTGTTGTCACACCGTTGTGTAGGCAGACAACTGTGACTCTGTATCTGACACTCGTTTACGTCGACACAAGCCTGCGTTATGTTGTCACGAATGAATCCCTGGATGCAGTTGCATACGAAACTTCCCAATGTATTGGTGCACTTTTCGTTGCTCGAACACGCGTCTTCAATTTCCGTGCACTCGTTTATGTCGTCGCATCCGTACATTGTGTATCGTGATCCTATACCACATTTTGTCGAAGTCGAAGTTGATACTGGAATCGGTGAACGAGCACACGTGTACTTTCCTGGTTGATTGAAACATTGCTGATTTCCACAATTGTGTGTCCCCTCGGCACACTCGTCGATATCTGTTTGGAACAGGTAATGAAATTCAGGGGATCTGGTTGTGTAGAAAATTATATTGCTATAGTCAGACGGTTACGGTTACGAATTGAATGAAACAACGAAGGCTTCTTCTCGGTCTGTATACATGATATAAGGGTTTATATTAAGCGTACAACGATGACAGATAATAAATCACATGCACAAAAAGCCAACATGCAACGATATCATCCCATGCTTGATTATACAAATGGGTTGTACCCCTTGTTTATTATCGGTATAATGCGTTTGTACCCTGAAACAGATATGATTAAATTAGTACCACCAGATTGATTCAAGATGCGCAAACTATATATGAGGAAACTATATAAGATCGAAAAACTGCGACATACCCATGCAGCGTCTCCACTGATGATGGTAACTGTACCCCGTGGGACAGGCTGGTTGTTGTTGTGGTCTTTGACGCGTTGGACCTTCGCACCTGTAGGTACCAGGAAGATTAATGCATCTTTCGTGCCTCATTAAGTTGCAGGAATTCTGATTGCTAGCACACTCGTCTATGTCTTGACACGCTTGTGCATTGAGTGAGAATTCGTAGCCTCTATCGCAGGCCGGGAACCGTGTGATGCACTCAAAGCTGCCTTCGCGGTTGGCGCAATATTGATGATGAGATATCAAACAGTTGTGAACATTTTCCGTGCACTCGTCTATGTCGACGCAACTTCCATTCGGTGATCTTCTGTAACCGTTATGACAGGGTGGAATCGGATCACATACGAATGAACCGTTCGTATTTCTACAACTGTGCGTATTTTGCGGACAATTGTGACGTCCCAAAAGACACTCGTCAACGTCCTGGCAGTTCTGTATCTGCGTATTGAACAACCATCCCGAATTGCAAAGTGGTACGCAGTTGTACGTTCCTGGCGAATTGACGCAACGCTCATACTCCCGGCATCCAGGACCCTTGCTACACTCGTCTATGTCAACGCACTGTCCTGATACCTGATCCCTGGCGTATCCTGAACGTGGACACGGTGCTGCTACGTCGCATACGTAAGAACCGTTCGTGTTAACACATACGTGAGTGTTTGCTGCACATGCATGCAGACCGAGTTCACACTCGTCGATATCCTGGCATAGGGTTTCGATAGTTGGATGTGGCTGCAGGCCCATAGGACAAGCCGGGGCACATTGATGACCTCCTATAGAGTTTACGCACCTTTCACCAATGCTGCACCTTGTCAGGCCTCGTTTGCACTCATCTACGTCTGGGAAATTTAGGAAAGTGAACGAGACTTCGATATTGTGATGAGTTAAGAGCTATCTGCACTTACTACATACCTTGGCATTTGAATGTCGTCATGTTTAATTCGAAACCGTTTTTACAATCACATCGGTAACTAGCTGGGAGATTAACACACTCGAAGTGAGGTCCGGTGCAGTTGTGCTGATTCGTCGAACACTCGTCAATATCTGTGAATATTATGAATTAAATCATGGATGGAACTTGGGACTAGCGACTATACAGTTATGAAGATAATAAACAAATCTCACCATTACAATGATCAGTCTGGGCGTTATACTTGTACCCTGGAAGGCAAGTGGGTTCTGAAACGGTAGTGTATTTGTTTTGATCTTCTGACGTGGGTTGGCTGGTTCCTTGTTCCAGCTCGTACCTAGATGTCCAGTTATCGAATACTTCTTCGGAAATATCTGACTCGTTAGAAATCTCGGATAAAGGATCGCATCTGTAGCTACCGACAAGGTTTACACATGTCTCAAATTTAGTGTTGCATGAATGAAGACCTTCCCTGCACTCGTCCACGTCTCTACACCCTTCTGTACCATCACCAATCGGCTTTAGACCTGCAACGCAGCCTTTTCCCGGTCGAGTGATAGAATCTGTAACCCTCTGATCCACGCATTCGTAACTTCCCGGTGTATTGATGCAAATCGATCCAGGATTCGGACAGAGTCTCGATCCGTCTTTAGCACACTCGTCAATATCTGAAAGAAAACTAAATCTGTATGGACTGAATGTCATCGATAATTTGATCAGTAAGCATTATACTTACCGGCACAAATCCCGAGGTTTATGCTGAAGATAAACCCTGGCTGACACTTAACGTCACATTCATATGCACCGTCTGTATTACGACACTCTTCTGCCTCTTCAGAACACCCATGAATACCCTCGGCACACTCGTCGACATCTAATGAATATGATGGTAGGATTCAAGCGTGTTGTTTTAAAATGTCATAAAATCAAATATCAATCACGCCTCATAAGAATCCCCATACCTTTGCAGAGGCTATTTTGTTTGTCATATTTGAACCCAGCTGGACAAGATCTCGGACCAGTACCAGTCAATTGATGGCAGGCAAAGCTTCCCTGTGTGTTTACGCAGACGTGGGTTTCTTTGTCACATGTATCCGGCTGTTCGAGACACTCGTCAATATCTAAGCAAAATTTTTTAATTCCGCACCGTTAGGCATGTGGGGTTCGCAGTTTACTGCATAGTAATGAATCACCGCATGTGTATACCGCGACTCACCAACGCAGAGCAATTCCTCTTCGTTCCAATCGTAGCCAGGTGGACATGCGTTGTTATATCGACTTGTCCTCGTTGGTCCAGAAAGACACCTGTAGGATCCGACTGTGTTCTCGCAACGACCAGGACATACATTTTGCTCACATTCATCGATGTCTAAGCAAAGCAGCAACAGCGAATACACGGATAAAAATCATAACGTAACAGAAGAGGTATATCACAGACATTTATAACATTGTTGTTAGTAAGCGATTATCAAAATTAGTCGAAACTTATACTCGGCGCTAAAAAAAAAAAAAATGGGCTGATTATATACGAACCGTCGCAAACCTGATTGGCAGCTTTGTACCGGTATCCTTCCGGACACCGAAAAGCTGGCAGGTCGTTGTCTTCTGGTTTAGATGTGTTTTCCTTTTCTTTTGATACACAAGAATGCTTGTCACCAGCTAGTACATACCCTGGATTACAACTGCAAATAATTGCTTCACCACTATCTGTACACCGGTGTTCACATGGGTTGTTCTTCTTACATCTTTATGAAATTCAACGAGATCATGTTCAATTCAATTTAATAATATCAGTTTAAACATTCCGTGATAGTTATAGACAGTATACCTATCATCGGGAGTGTCTTGTCTGCACGTTTTTCCATCTTCTAATAACGTGAAACCATCGCGACAGGCACACTTGTATGACCCTGGTGACGGTATGCAAATGTCGGTACAAAGCTCACCCTTCATCAGGACGCAAAAATCATCGAGTTCTGAAAACGATACTGTATTTTAAGTCGTTCTTCGATAGGCGAAAATTCACGTGCATATATATTAGGGTGCTTTTTTTTAAACGACTATTTTTTTTTTTTTTTTTTGCAACTCCCCATTGAAAATCTTGTTGTAGACGTCGAAAGGGGAATCCTGTCCAATTTTTAGCTCTTAATTCCGATTCTAGTATTCGCGCTTTTCGTTTTAAGTTTTTCCATGCTAAAAGCATGTGAACATTACGACTTTTTCTTTAGTCGCGCAAAACTCAGCCGCATTTCAATGGATTGTTCTCATCCTAGACTCATTTGACAGAGAATTTAGTGTTCTTCAAAAGTGGCCAAGATAGTTTGACTGACTTAAAAATATTGAATTTGACATTTTGTTGGAATTTTATATTTAAAAAAATCAAAGTCCTTATATCTTTTGAAATACTGGTTTGAGAGACTTTATGCATTGGACTTTTTTTGTAGAGAAATAAATTTCCTACAAAATTGTTCTGAAGTTTTTTTCTCCAAGTCCAACTGTTTATTCGACCACAGCGAGAAATAAGAATTATGCATAAAATCGACTTTGGAGGCTCACACAAGTGCGGCGGTTGAAATCACAGCCAAACTACCAATGGCACTTTTGAAGAACACTAAATTCTCTGTAAAATGAATCTTGGATGAGAACAATCCATTGAAATGCGGCTGAGTTTTTCGCGGCGAAAGAAAAAGTCGTAATGTTTACATGCTTTTAGCATGGGAAAACTTAAAAAGAAAAGCGCGAGTGCTGGAATTGGAATGAAGAGCTAAAAATTGGACAGGATTCCCTTTTCGACGACTACAACAAGATTTTCAATGGGGAGTTGCAAAAAAAAAAAAAAATAGTCGTTTCAAAAAAAGCACCCTAATATATATGGACATATTTGTCTTTAGCTCACCCGGAGTTGGCCAAGTGTATGGATTAGTAGGAGCCGGTGAAAGACTGGACGATTCTATGGTAGAATTGTAAGAGGTAATGCTCGATCCAGTATCTGTGAAGGGCTCAATAGTGCTGGGCAAACTCTCGTGGCAACATTCTAGGAATGCTGGATCCCATGGATTGCCAAATGCAAATCTTTTGAACGCACATCCCTGCCCCATGGAACCAGTCAGGATACCTTAAGGAGTTTAAACCTGATATATACCGTCCTTCTTGAACTTCTCGTAATATTTCGACATCTATTACCTACCTAGTTTACAACCCTCGCAACAGTCTCGGTGATACTCTCCACCGGGTGCCGAATTACCAGCACACGCAAGTCCAGCTCGAGCATCGCTCTTTCCAAGTTCGCATCGCCTTTCGTGATACAATCGAACGCAACAAATGTCAACTGCCGATAGGCACAATCCTTGTTCAACAGTCGGTACCCCAGAAACGGGTCCGACAAAAGATTCACATGTCAGACCCTCGCCGGCCCAAGAAGTACCCAAACCGCAGCAATGCTCGAATTGTGATTCCATTGGCATTTCTATTGCCAGTACTATAAATCCTGTGCAGGATAACATAATCGGCCACGTGTTATACAAAAGCTTATAAAAACCTGACATTATGATGTTATATATGTAGGATGTGAGGGATATCATATGTGTATAAATTATGTTTTCAGCTCGTTAGCGGGAATTGGAATTAATGAGAATAGGATCATATATTATATTATACACATTTTCCACGAAGATTTTGATCCCATAATAGCTCTAGCTTTAGTATATTATACCGAAAGTTAAGACATATATAAATCGTTCGACTATATGTTTGATAATTTTTTTCATAACATTTCGTAATCTCTTGTTACACATATACAGAACGACGCTATGTCTACAAAGCTATACTACTACTTAAAGCACGAGCAGTATATACCTATACTACTTCGCGGATGAATACAATTTAGAGTCAATCAAGATTCAAGACTATGTGCATATATGTGCAATGCAATGATAATATGTCTCCAGCAAGCGCATGAAATCAGACAGCCCCCCCCCCCCCCAACTTTATGATATTAATTTCACGCTGCGCACGGTGACATCACCGCGAAGTTAATATTATATTGACGTATTTTTTCTTACAATTTTTTTTTTTTTTTTTTTTTTTTTTTTTTATTCAATATTAAGAATGAATATATAATACAACATATTTTCCTCGTTCTTGCGCGGTCGCGGAGCAATTAGTTGTATACTTAATATAGATAAGGAAAACTTTTGCTCAAACTTCCTAAAATGATGATTAAAACTTGCTTTCAAGAGATATTAGAGGTCTGTTATGTATAAAAAAAAAAAAAAAGAGTACAAGGACACGAGAGTATATTAGTACATAGACACAAGTAAACAGCCACGTGTTATATAAAAACTTATCTTTTGTATTTACAGATCGCTCTCTTAGTTTTTTTTTTTTTTTTTTTTATTTTTTATTTTTTTTTTTATTTTTATAACGATGTGTCGCTAAAATATCAAATTTTTACACAATATAGTTAATATCGTTACATTTTTCATTCCCGCAATGTTAAATCGTTATAAACGATTTACGTATAGGTGCGCAGTCTGCTACCTCGTTTCTTACATAGTGCAAGGCGGTTCCGGAAACTGACCTAAGCAAACAGACTAGTCCAAGGTCTCCGATGTAGACCTAGATAACGATAGCTGCGATAGTGCAGCGTCATAGATGCAATATATGCATGCAAGCTAGCTTTAAGAATAGATATATATATATCTATCTATTCTTAAAGCTAGCTTTAAGAATACTAGTATACTAGTATACTAGTATGCGGAAATTTTCACTTATGGATCAATTATTATTATCTACCGCTTGCACGCATAAATGACATTGCGATGCTAGAGAGTTGTAATATATAATATATATCAGTTTGTTCATGCCTTAGGGAAATAATATTATACTGTTTGTCAACGGTATCATACGACCGTGATTAAACACGGGCGTATCACGAGTTTAACTGGTTTCTTCGATTACGCTCTATATAGGTACTCTATTATTGTACTTTTATATATAGTACCTACATTTATCCGGTAATAAACTATATACGTACTCTCGGATGGTATAAAGTATGGATATAATAATAATAAAAAAAAAAAAGGCCCCGTATGATTTATCTCCCCGCGTAGATCTGCCCTCATTCAAACTTCGTCTGACCTGAACCATTATCGATTTTATATGACGCGCGCATATAAGTAATGACCTCAGTCCAAACATGCGAATTATATATAAACGATTTATAGCCTGAATCTACAATCTTATTCTTATATTTTTTTTTTTTAAGTGTAACGCGCTTTTTCGAATATATAATTAAGAAATCGGTATATAATACTTATAGATCGAAAAATCGGTAAATAAATCGAGGGAGAGAAATGGATTAATCGTAGTAGTATATATAAAATATTGATACGTAGTATGTTAAATTATATGAATGAATATATAAATCGGTAATAAATTGCCTAATAAAAGTTGAAGCCAGATACAAAACGCGATTGTATTTACTGACGCCATCCTCTTCAGCGTGTAATTTTCCTCTTCGGTCCAAGTTGTTAGATTTGTTTATTTATTTATTTTTATTTTTTTTTTTTTTTGTCAACGTAGAATAATATTCCACAAATATGTTTAGTTATAGATTATATATATATAAATTGAAAAAAAAAAAAAAAAAAAAAAAAAAAAAAAAATGAACGAACACTTCACAAAGCAAACTCAAACGCAAACTCCGGAACACGATATACCTAATATATATATATATATATATATACTGTATACGCGTATTGCCGTCAACGGCGATGTTGAAACGCGTTGAGTGCAATGAGAAGAAGAGTCGATTTCTCTGTGCCTCAGAGTAGTCTGACTATACGAACACCGCAACCCCTCCAATGCGCTTATTGGCTCTGTATTACTGATATCTCTGGAACTCCCCTCCTCTGGCTATACTCAAGCTTCTTCTTCTTCTTCTTCTTTGAATCTTGATAATCCTCAAGTATCACCTTAATATCTTTCGTCTCATCTTCTTGCGCGGTATTACAAAGAATTCCGAATATCATTATTATATTATATGATAAACGATGCGTTATATAACTTTGACGACCCTGAAGAAGGGGAAGGGAGGGAGATCGCAATAATATTAATAATAATAATAAAGGTTGAATTTTCAACATATGAACGAATGAATAGAGAAATCAAAATTTATTAATTATTATGTACAAAAAATTCAGTCATATTACAATGCAGACAATCGTTAATAATATATATATATATATATATATGTATAAGAATTATTATTATTATTATTATTCCAACACCCGCGTGGATTCATACATATATAATATTGTATGTATGTTATGTATGTTATGTATGTATATGTTTATCAATTTGATATACTTATTAAGTATATATTATTATATCCGTGGGTTGATTGAATCGAGTCTTTCGATAATTTTCGAATTATAAGTTAATAAATATATTATAGCAATGAATAGGGGGAGGAGGCGGTTTTAGTTTACGGTTATTAAAATATAATTTATAATTACCGTGAACATGCATCTAAAAGACGCGGTATCACGGTATACATATATATATATATATATATATATATATATATATATATATATATCAACAGCTCGAGATACTATTGTGAAAAAAATTATGTCTCTGGATTGCGTTATCCCTCGTTCCTTTACCACTGAAACACATATTCAGTCTCGGCCGGTGCTCGGGATTAAACGAGCTCTCATAATATACGTGTATGTATATATATATATATATATATATATATATATATATATATATGTGTACTTAATACTTTATGTCAAGTGGACTCGGGACGCCACAGGGTTTTATTTTATTTTCTTTTTTCTTTCTTTTCTTTTGCATGTTTTTTTTGTTTTTTTTTTTTTTGTTTTTTTTATACATATATATGAGATCTGCTGCTGCAGGCAGGCGTGCGACCTATTCGATTCGAACTTAGTAGTATGTAGTTGTATGAAGAACGTATTATTAAGTTCGAATCATTCTCTATATCTAAGGGGAAAGTCCACCAATATTATAGGTAAACGATCCGGAGTCAAAATTTCGATTTATCCGCAATTTTGATATCTCATTCTCATAGTGTGTATTGAGATGTTAAAATCCACAAAGTTTTAAACCTCTAAGCTTTACGGTTCAGGAGAGACGCGCGCTGATTAGTCTTTCAATTTTTATTGACCACATTGACTTTTACATTCGAATTTTTATCACGAAAAAGAGAATTTGATCAAACGTGTTTTTCGTGTGAAAATGTCTGATCTTTACAAATATCACATTCATTTCAAGCTAGATTTTCAAAAATGGTGAAAAAATCACGTTTTTTCGAAAAAAATTTGAAATTTTTTTTTTTTTTTTTTTTCAAATTTGATATTTTTATCTGAAAGCTTGCAGTTTTTCACAAAAAAAAAAAACTGATTTTTATTTTGGGTCCTCGAAATGGGATCGCAGGCGGGAGTTGCATTTATGTTTATTAAATTACGTATAAAATATATATTTTTTTTTTCTCTTTATTCAGCGAAGAATCCTTATTTTATATAGTATGTAAAAAATATAGCACTTTCACAAATGTGAATAAAATGAAGATACATCGCTGAACAAAAGAAGAAAAAAAAAAAAATTTTACACTTAATTTAATGAACATAGTAAATGTAACTTCCGACTGATACCATTTCGAGCAGTCAAAATAAAAATCAGTTTCTTTAGTGAAAAACTTGAAGCTTTCAGATAAAAATATCAAATTTGAAAAAAAAATAGTTTGGGGTTTTTTTTTTTTTTTTTTCGAAAAAACGTGTTTTTTTCACCATTTTGGAGAATCTAGCTTGAAATGAATGTGATATTCGGAAAGATCAGACATTTTTACACGAAAAACACGTTTGATCAAATTCTCTTTTTCGCGATAGAGATGGGATAAAAATTCGAATGTAAAAGTCAATGTGCTCAAAGTTAAAAGACTAATAAGCGCGCGTCTCTCCTGAATGGTAAATCTTAGAGGTCTAAAACTTGGTGGATTTTCACATCTCAATACACACTATGAGATATCAAAATTGAAGACAAATCGAAATTTTGACTACGGATCGTTTACCTATAATTGGTGGACTTGCCCATAGGTACTATATGTATATTATTATTTATACTGCTGCATATAGAAACGGTGAAACAAAGATATTGTTAATTATCTTTTATTATTTTATATGTATGTACCTATATATATATTTATCATCATCTTTCAGGCGTCTTGATTCTTTCACGTGAGAATGGAAAAAAATAAAAATAAAAAAAAAAAAAGAAAAAAAATCTTAGGTATATATCGTAAACTTTTCGTTATAATAGTTGACTTTTATACATTACGAATTGATAATATAGGTACTACTATATGTATGTATGCATCGTGGAACGAATAAGGATGCTTTTCATTTTTCTTTTTCTTTTTTTTTTTTTCAATCTAGTATATTATATTGATTGATATGATGTACAGTACTGTGGCGTGGTTGGTTGGTTGGTTGGTTTAATCAAAACTCGCTTACATGAATGTGTATTTCAAACCGTTAACTTTATTATTATTTTTTTTTTTTTTTTTTCTTTTTTTTTCGTTTTTTATTCAAAAAAATAATTTAATCATTAAATTTGCAAAAAGAATCAGAATTGTCCAATTTCATTAGTTTCATTTTTTTTTTCTCTCTCTCTCTCTCTTTCTTCTTTCGTTTTTCCAATTCTAACTCTCATACCTATATCCCGCACCTATCCAGCCTTTAAGGACACCTTAATATCTTCTTCTTGTTTTTTTTTTTTTTTTTTTTTCATTTTTTTATTTTTTTTTAATTTTTTTTTTCATGTATTTTTATAATATTTTAAACGCGTGTGTTCATTAGAGGTAAATCGTTGAAATTTAGATAACTAAAAAAATAGATACGACGTATTATTATATTCGATTTGTTTTTTGTTTTTTGTTTTTGTTTTCTTCATTTTTTTTTTTCGTCTTCTTTTTTTTTTCTTCTTCTCTTTTTCTTGTAATTTTTTTTTTTTTTTTTGTCTTGTTTTTTTTTTTTTTTAATGAGTTATTCAATTATACAAACATACCTACTATAATATATAATATATCTCCCGGACAAGGAAAAAGGAAAAATAAAATCTTTCGAATAAAACCTTATATACGTCCTTCCGAAATAAGTCAATATATAAATATCATTAATTATCATTACTCGTACTTTAAAGTTGGTAAATTATAAGGTAAGAAAATCGGAAGAGGGGGGGCTGACGAGGCACGCCGATAGCTGCTTTATACTCAAAAACTTTCGCTCTCTCGCTCTCTCCGTTCCTGGTTATTCAAAAAAATAATAATAAAAAAATAAATAAAAAGCTTTATTCATCAAAATAATTCGACAAATTCATTGAATGAATGAAAGAAAGAAAGACAAAAAAAAAAAAAAGAAGACGAAAAAACAAAGAAAACGAAGAGAATAAAAATAATTAAAAATTAAAAACAAATGTAAAAAAAAAAAAAAAAAAGTAAAAACCAATCATTAACCGGTAGGAAAATTACACGCAAATTAGTATATATTATATCGCGGTAACCAATGAAACGTGCCTCGTACGAGAAAAGGAACTAAATTGGGGGTGGATGTTGCGGAGCCATTTCTGGCACAGAGGTAATCATCATTTATATGAAGTTATTAAAAAAATACCTGTCTGGCGCCCGAGGATCCTTAACATTACCCTATCCTATCGTTAACGTTAATTATTTAATATTTATTATGATAAGGGCATCAGACAGGTGTTTTTTTTTTTTTTTTTCTTCTTCTTCTTCTTCTTCTTCTTCTTCTTCTCATTTTGTTTTTTGTTTTTTGTTTGTTTGTTTGTTTTTCTGTTCAACGCGTGTCTGTATACGTTACGTACTGAGAGGTCGAAATTTTAATACGACCAACTCAGTTTCACATCTGATTTCTTTTTTTGTTTTAATTTTTTGTTTTTGTTTTTTTTCTTTTGAATCGTATATATCATGTTCTCGCCGTTCGACGTTCTCATCCACGGATTAACGAGGATCCCACGTTCTTTTACAGCGTTCAATTCTTCTTACTCTGCCTCCTTGCCGTCTGAAATATAGAAAAAGAAATAATAATGAGAAAAAATAAAAAAACAAGATAAAATAACAAAATATAAACACATATCGTCCTCATGGTTCGCTACACATTATTCAAAGAATCACCTTTTTCTCACCTTCCTGTTCCCCTTCGTCATCCACCATCATATCCCCGTCGTCATTTACTCCCTCTCCTTCGCCGTCTACTTCTTCCTCCTCATCTTCCTCGTCGGCATCATCTTCTACGACGACTATACTGTCGTCTCCTTCCTCACCCTCGCCTGCGTCTTCGACGTCGTCACCATCCTCGTCATCCTCGTCGTCGCTATCAACTTCTTCGCCATCTCCCTCGATACCATTTTCAATGTCGATATCAGGAACCAAGTAATACTGTAATAGTTTTTTTTATTTTTATTTTAAAAAAGGCGATTAGTTTTCAGTTATATGATTCTTCTTCTTCTTAATCTTCCGATTTCAATATTGTATAACGATGATGATAAATCCATGTTCAAATTACCTGCAAAGGATTTGGCCACATATCGTCCTTGATTAATTCCGCTATATCATCGGAACTTGGATCACCATGATCCGTGAACCAGTCGAAGAAAGTCTTGTGTCCGACGAGTGGCCTTTTCCTTCCTTTAAGCGCCCCTTTATCTTTAGCTCGTTTTGTTAAATCGGCTCCCTCCTTCCAGCGTATAAGGGTACTTTGGGACGCTGGATCTCCTGCAACAAAAGCAGGAGTCTCATCGCAGCAAAAACATTTAATATTTATTTTTCTAATTCGTTATTGTTATAACGAATATTAAAAATGATAAAAAAAAAAAAAAAAAAAAAAAAAGGAAAATGAATTGAAAAATTGATCTCACCAGAAGAACCGAGATGAAATTCCTTGGTAAGTACGTCATTTTCAAAGTATGGATTTTCGTCGAAATGAAAATTGATTCTATAACCAGATTTAATATCCTCAAATTCTTCGACTTCCAATTTTGTCAGATAACGAAGTGCGTCTTCTTCCTCTTCTTCTAATATAGGTGCTATCTGAGGGTGATTTACAAACTGTGTAACATAGTGATGATATAATAAGGAATGAACATAGATGTATGAAAAGAGTGAAAAAAAAAAAAAATTTCAAAAATTTTCAAAAATTTTCGATTTTCGGCGGGAAATTCCCGGACTTTAATAATCATGGCATTGCGGTTCGAGGAGGGGTGGGGAGGGGTGGAGGGGAGGGGAGCTTCCCGCGCGTCTACTTGTAAATAAAAGAGAAACGTCTACAATTTTAATGAACACGCATGGCAATGTGATTTTAGTGAAAAATGTTAAACGCGTTTATTGTTATTCGATGTAGCGTGAGGTTTACTTAGATCACCACGTTGGTATATAGAACGTAATAAAAAATACTATTGGGAGTAGGGGAAGGGGCAGAGGGGTAGGGGAAGAAATACAAGATGTTAAGATGGCGTCGTTAGCCGGTGGACGCCGGCAATATAATGTGTGCGTTAAACGTCAACAGAATGACAACAAATATTGTTGTTGTTGTTGTCGTTGTTATTGTTGTTTGTTAAAATAACAGTTTATAATATATATGATATTGTAAGATATTTTAATAGATTAAGGATACTGCAGTAACCCAGAAGTTTGGTATCCTCTTAATAATTTCGTTTCGTTTTTGGAAATAAGGCTTACGAAGCTTGTTGTACTTTTTCTCAACCTCTAGTATCTCGTCGCTTGCCTTCTCGTTTAATCCATCGATTTGATTCTGACATCCGTCTATCTCTTCGAGAGCCTTTTGTGTCTCTAGATCGTAATCCCTTGCGTCTACGTCCCCCGATACTACTGCCTCTTCTAATTTCTTTACTTTCTTGTTTGGCGAAGACATCGTTGTGTTTCTTTTTTTTTTTTTTTGTTTCTTCTTTTATTTATATTATATAGGTGTTATTACCTTAATACTTAAATAATCACTCTCACGCACCCTAGAGCACCGATCACCCTCCTGCCTCTGACTGCCACTAACCAGAATTTTTATATCCTTTTTTTTTTTTTTTTTTTTTTTTTTTTGTGTGTGTTCGTCTTTTTTTTTTTTTTTTTTTTTTATATTGTTGTTCACCGTTCACTTTCTAATATTTATTTACCCGCGATAATAACACGCTTTTATTTTACACTCATCAAGTAACACTAACTTGTAAACTCAGATCTTTATACCGATTATTATGCCTGCTACGCTTATTTGACTAAAACAAGCGAAACGCAACAAACGCCGCCGCTGCTGCTGCTCTGCTGCTGCTGCTGCTGCTTTATCCTCGTTGCCGCCGTGTTCTATCTAACCCACGTTCGTCACTGTAGATGGCAAACAACTGCCTAACGCAAAAATTCAACAATTCTTTACGCACGTCACGCCATCTCAATTACAAGAAAAGAGACTGCAGTTAGACACTAGATAAATATATATCATCATTGTATGCAATAATGACATTGATTTAGTAAAAACGTTGAATATGAATGAATTTCTTAATTTTTATGAATTTTTTTCTCATAGTTAAGACTAGTATGCGCTTTATTTGCGAAAAGCAGCGCTTTACTGTGTCTAACTATTTGTGAAACGATTCAGTGTTGATGTCTGGAATCCGTTTCTATGTTAATGCGTCTATTCCGCGGTGTTGATGACAAGAAAAGTGACTAGTTAGACTTTAGATAAATATATATCATCATTGTATATGCAATAACTATATTGATTTAGTAAAAACGTTGAATATGAATGAATTTCTTAATTTTTATGAATTTTTTTCTCATAGTTTAGACTAGTATGCGCTTTATTTGCGAAAAGCAGCGCTTTACTGTGTCTAACTATTTGTGAAACGATTCAGTGTTGATGTCTGGAATCCGTTTCTATGTTAATGCGTCTATTCCGCGGTGTTGATGACAAGAAAAGTGACTAGTTAGACTTTAGATAAATATATATCATCATTGTATATGCAATAACTATATTGATTTAGTAAAAACGTTGAATATGAATGAATTTCTTAATTTTTATGAATTTTTTTCTCATACTTTAGACTAGTATGCGCTTTATTTGCGAAAAGCAGCGCTTTACTGTGTCTAACTATTTGTGAAACGATTCAGTGTTGATGTCTGGAATCCGTTTCTATGTTAATGCGTCTATTCCGCGGTGTTGATGACAAGAAAATAGACTAGTTAGACTTTAGATAAATATATTATCATCATTGTATATGCAATAACTATATTGATTCAGTAAAAACGTTGAATATGAATGAATTTCTTAATTTTGATGACATTTTTTTTATATAGTTTAGACTAGTATGCGCTTTCTTTGCGAATATCATCGCCTTTTACTCTGTCTAACTATTTGTGAAAAACGATTCAGTGTTTATGTCTGTAATCCGTTTCTATGTTAATGCGTCTATTCCGCGGTGTTGATGACAAGAAAATAGACTAGTTAGACTTTAGATAAATATATTATCATCATTGTATATGCAATAACTATATTGATTCAGTAAAAACGTTGAATATGAATGAATTTCTTAATTTTGATGACATTTTTTTTATATAGTTTAGACTAGTATGCGCTTTCTTTGCGAATATCATCGCCTTTTACTCTGTCTAACTATTTGTGAAAAACGATTCAGTGTTTATGTCTGTAATCCGTTTCTATGTTAATGCGTCTATTCCGCGGTGTTGATGACAAGAAAAGTGACTAGTTAGACTTTAGATAAATATATATCATCATTGTATATGCAATAACTATATTGATTTAGTAAAAACGTTAAATATGAATGAATTTCTTGATTTTGATGACATTTTTTTATATAGTTTAGATTAGTATGCGCTTTCTTTGCGAATATCAGCGCCTTTTACTATGTCTAACTATTTGTGAAAAACGATTCAGTGTTTATGTCTGTAATCCGTTTCTATGTTAATGCGTCTATTCCGCGGTGTTGATGACAAGAAAAGTGACTAGTTAGACTTTAGATAAATATATATCATCATTGTATATGCAATAACTATATTGATTTAGTAAAAACGTTGAATATGAATGAATTTCTTAATTTTGATGACATTTTTTTTATATAGTTTAGACTAGTATGCGCTTTATTTGCGAATATCAGCGCGTTTTACTCTGTCTAACTATTTGTGAAACGATTCAGTGTTGATGTCTGGAATCCGTTTCTATGTTAATGCGTCTATTCCGCGGCGTTGATGACAAGAAAATAGACTAGTTAGACTTTAGATAAATATACAGGGCGATTCAGTTTGCGCGCACCATTTGGTAATGGTAGATTCGTTGGAAAATTCTAAGACTAATTTTCCTTTACCAAAAAGTCTTGGGTCTAATGGTTTTCGGGCTATAGAAGATCTTAGTCCACCAATGACAGAGCCCACAGCTGCTCAAGTTAGGGCCGGGTCTAAAGTATAAGACTAGCAGTGCCCGTGGCAACTCGATTTCCAGTGAAATAAAAATAAATGATTCAATCTAGTGATTAATTTGAGTTACAGTATTGTCGCTAGATGTCACCAGGAGTTGTCTTCATTCAACATACGCTTTCGTTATTTGTGACCAGGACCACCGCTACGTCGGCTTCGTCCTCCGGGTCGACCGCACCGTCGTTTTCGTCCTCCAGGTTTACCGATACGTAGTTTTCGTCCTCCAGGTCGACCGCGCCGTAGTTTCCTCCCTCTAAGTCTACCGTACCGTAGTTTTTGCCCTCCAGGTTCACCGCTACGTAGTCTTTGTCCTCCAGGTCGACCGCACCGTAATTTTCGTCCTCCTGGTCAACCGCACCGTAGTTTCGTCCCTCTAAGTCTACCGCACCGTAGTTTTCGTCCTCCAGGTTCACCGATACGTAGTTTTTGTCCTCCAGGTCGACCGCGCCGTAGTTTTCTCCCTCTAAGTCTACCATACCGTAGTTTTTGTCCTCCAGGTCGACCGCACCGTAATTTTCGTCCTCCTGGTCAACCGCACCGTAGTTTCGTCCCTCTAAGTCTACTGCACCGTAGTTTTCGTTCTCCAGGTTTACCGATACGTAGTTTTCGTCCTCCTGGTCAACCGCACCGTAGTTTCGTCACTCTAAGTCTACCGCACCGTAGTTTTCGTTCTCCAGGTTTACCGATACGTAGTCTCCTTCATCTAAGTGTACCGCACCGTAGTTTTCGTCCTCCAGGTTCACCGATACGTAGTTTCCTGCCTCTTAGTCTACCGCACCGTAGTTTTTGACCTCCAGGTTCACCGCTACGTAGTTTTTGTCCTCCAGGTCGACCGCACCGTAATTTTCGTCCTCCTGGTCAACAGCACCGTAGTTTCGTCCCTCTAAGTTTACGGCACCGTAGTTTTCGTTCTCCAGGTTTACCGACACGTAGTCTTTGTCCTCCAGGTCGACCGCACCGTAATTTTTGTCCTCCTGATCAACCGCGCCGTAGTTTCGTCCCTATAAGACTACGGCACCGTAGTTTTCGCGCTCCAAGTTTACCGATACGTAGTTTTCGTCCTCCAGGTCGACCGCGGCGTAGTTTCCTCCCTCCAAGTCTACCGCACCGTAGTTTTTGTCCTTCAGGTTCACCGACACTATGGTGCGGTGGGCCTAGAAGACGTACACTACGCAGCGGTAGACCTGAAGGACAAGAACTACGGTGCGGTTGACCTGGAGGACGAGAACTACGGTGTAGTTGACCTGGAGGACAAAAACTACGTAGCGGTGAACCTGGAGAACGAAAACTACGGTGCCGTAGACTTAGAGAGAGGAAACTACGGCGCGGTCGACCTGGAGGACGAAGCCGACGTAGCGGTAGACTCAGAGGGACGAAACTACGGTGCGGTTGACCAGAAGGACGAAAACTACGTATCGGTAAACCTGGAGGATGAAAACTACGTATTGGTAAACCTGGAGGACGAAAACTACGGTGCGGTACACTTAGATGAAGGAGACTACGTATCGGTAAACCTGGAGAACGAAAACTACGGTGCGGTAGACTTAGAGGGACGAAACTACGGTGCGGTTGACCAGGAGGACGAAAATTACGGTGCGGTCGACCTGGAGGACAAAGACTACGTAGCGGTGAACCTGGAGGGCAAAAACTACGGTACGGTAGACTTAGAGGGAGGAAACTACGGCGCGGTCGACCTGGAGGACGAAAACTACGTATCGGTAAACCTGGAGGACGAAGCCGACGTAGCGGTGGTCCTGGTCACAAATAACGAAAGCGTATGTTGAATGAAGACAACTCCTGGTGACATCTAGCGACAATACTGTAACTCAAATTAATCACTAGATTGAATCATTTATTTTTATTTCACTGGAAATCGAGTTGCCACGGGCACTGCTAGTCTTATACTTTAGACCCGGCCCTAACTTGAGCAGCTGTGGGCTCTGTCATTGGTGGACTAAGATCTTCTATAGCCCGAAAACCATTAGACCCAAGACTTTTTGGTAAAGGAAAATTAGTCTTAGAATTTTCCAACGAATCTACCATTACCAAATGGTGCGCGCAAACTGAATCGCCCTGTATTATCATCATTGTATATGCAATAACTATATTGATTTAGTAAAAACGTTGAATATGAATGAATTTCTTAATTTTTATGAATTTTTTTCTCATAGTTTAGACTAGTATGCGCTTTCTTTGCGAATATCAGCGCCTTTTACTATGTCTAACTATTTGTGAAAAACGATTCAGTGTTTATGTCTGAAATCCGTTTCTATGTGAATGCGTCTATTCCGCGGCGTTAATGTTATCCATGAATCCAAGATGGCTTCCGAGGACAGTGGGAACACCGTGTCAAATGATGAGCGCGATGTAAATAGTGTAGAAACGGTATTAAGCGATGTGATAAGCGGTGTTAAATATGTGAAATCGGTAATAACCGAGTATCCGCTAGCCACCGAACACCCGAATAAATCAAATAATTCAAAATCAAAGCGTACAAGTAACGATAACGGCGCGTCGTACCCGCGCTCGTCCAACACAATCATAGCGTCCATCGGGACGCCCACTAAAATCGCGTTGATAAACGACGCCGAGACGGACCTCGAGCGTTTAGACAAATCTATAATAACAAAAGAATCGCGAGTTATTAAACTTGATTCTGACCTGACGAGGGACGGTGACGATATTACAAACTCACGAATACCACAGCTTACCATTACCCGCCAACACGTCGTTGTTGCAGACTATTATCCAATTTTGGAGAAAACTACAGGACCCACTGTTCCGTCAGTGGAAACAAATGGTATAAAATTACAATCCTTTCATTGATAACTCGAAAACGGTTTTGTATTGACGAATTATTTTTCTATCGGTTCAAAAATTTCAGATCTAACAGTTTTTTTTTTTTTTTTTTTTTTTTTTTTATTATTATTATTATTACTTTTTTTTTTCTTCACTAGACTTTAAAATATGTTCCATGCGTCACGAGATTGTCAAGATTAGAATTACTCCTTTTATTTTAGTCGACAAAACAATCACAAAACAAGATTATTATTCACAGTCTGTAAATATTTCTGGGAACCTTGAGGCTGTTCAGTTGTTAAAATTTTGTATACGTGACTTTGGGCACAGGCTTTTTTATCCCGCATTATTCATACATCAGACACTCGCAATCTTCATTTCTCAGAAAATATTATTCAGCTTAACTTCAGCGTCCGATTGTTATGTACGCTATACTATTTTCAGTTCGATCAAATTCATCCTTCGCTCGGCTCACTATGATGAAATGTAATTTGAAATTGCTTCATATTCAGGCGCGAGACTCTTTTTCCCAAATTCATTAATTGGAAATATGAAATTAGGTCAATTTTCTGACTCAAATATTACAACGACGGTAACAAGAGACGCGTCTATCAATATCATTTCTTTTAAAGAAAATAAACACTATGATATCTTGTCTAACGGGAATTTTGGTTTTACAGAAGAGGCAGGCCTCCCAGCGTACCACGTAAACAAATTTAATAAATCGTCAAGGAGCTCTTCACACCATTCTATGAACGTAAGCTGGTATTCGAAAAGTTTATTTATTACAACTTTTGGAAAGTTTAGAATAATATAAAACCCATGAACAAATGAACACGATGTATGAAACTATTTACTTTTATTTATTAATCAGGCTGACTCGACGTACGTAGGCGAAGGATCGCCGGCTGTAATATCGCACAATTTTCCAACAAAGTTAGACGGTTGTGGAAATGCTTCTAGCGTTACGCCGCAGCATGGTGAAAGTCCGCAGAGCAGTGGGGACATTTTTAGTAGTCCAAGGAGCCCTGATTATCCACCCAGGGTTCCTACCAGCCCGAATAGCCCTGATACTACGATAACGACGACGACGACTTCTAGTCCTAAGCTTAAAAGTTCGTCGACGAATACAAACCCAGTTAAAAGCGGGAAGGAAAATTCTAGCAACGACGCAGAAAGCCCTGGTACTCCGCTGATGGATGAACCGTTCTGCCCTACGCTGATAAACCCACCCTGTGAAGTTTCGAATCTACAAATTAGAGACAAACTACCCGCGGACGCAGAGGGAAACGAAAATGGGAAAAAGGAATCTAAATTCTCAGAAATATGCGTTAAAAAAGAACCGCCCGATCCCATCGAGGCAAAAACTGAACCTAATGAGAGTAAAAGTCAAGCTTCTAGCGACGTTAAAGTCGAGATTCATTCCACAACAGAACAGACAGCATCTTCTACTGTACCACCGACCTCAACTACTAACGAAAATCCAAAATCTCACTCCCATTCGTCGAGGGAAAAACGAGGTAGAGAACATAGCGAGAGGAGACATTGCTCTCGTTGTTATAAACGTAGCAAGATAAAAAGGGCAAGCATTGGTGTACAGTGTCGAAGAGATAGAGGCACTCTGCCTTTGAATCATAAGCCGATATCCCAAAGCCTTAACGCAATGGATACAGAAAATATGAGGCTTAATCTTCAGACAAAGAATTGTAAGACTATGAGTAAACAGACAGAGATCAAGGACCATCTCGAAGGATTAAAATACCAGAAGTTTATCCACGTTGAAACGTATCCCAACGGCGGTGCCAGCGTTGTACACATGTATCAGGACGAATTGGACGCTCTTAGTACCGAACAAGTCGAGGAATTGGCTCAGGAGTATTTCAAGGTTGATAAGTTGAGCTTAGGGAAAATTCTCTGTTCTAAGATAATTAATCTATTGTTAGAAAGGAAAAGAAAAACCCTTAAACATCTTGGATCGTTTATTTTCGCAGGTCGTTTTTGGCGAGGATGATAACGGCAACGCTTATCACGTTATGGGAATAGTGCATAACGCTGCTGCCTATTTACCAGACCTTTTGGATCACATGGCGGACAACTATCCCTCTTTGACTGTAAAAAACGGCGTTCTTGGTCGTAACAGCGACATAGAAACCACAACTATGCAACAGTACAAAGAACAGGCGTGCAAGACTTTCAGCAATGGGACTGTGCGCTATGGACCACTGCATCAAATAAGCCTCGTCGGTACCGTCCATGAAGAAGTAGGCGGCTATTTTCCCGACCTTCTTCAAAGGCTTGAGGAAAATCCTTTCCTTAGAATGGTGGGTGAAAGAAATAAAGAAATAAGGAAAGAAACGTGGATATTTTCTTCTTCTTCTTCTTCTTTCTTCACGATGAAATGATTAAACTTTTGTTTTTCATGGACAGAAATTAAAAGGCTTTCTTCATTTTCAGACCATGCCCTGGGGACCGTTGTCTGTTGTGAAGATGGAGACACCCCAGGAGTCGAACGACGGACCAATTCTATGGATCAGGCCTGGCGAGCAGCTTGTACCTACCGCAGACATGAACAAGAGTCCATGCAAACGTCGAAGAACGGGTATAAACGAGCTTAGAAATCTCCAGTATTTACCGCGGCTGAGCGAAGCGCGTGAGTATATGTTCGAGGATCGTACACGAGCTCACGCAGATCACGTCGGTCACGGTTTGGATAGAATGACGACCGCTGCTGTTGGTATATTGAAGGCTGTACACGCCGGTCAGCCTTACAAATACAACAGGATAACTAAAGACGTCGTTGCTTTTTATGCCGGTGATTTTACAGAACTTGTTGAAAAACTACAGTTGGATTTACACGAGCCACCGATATCCCAGTGCGTACAATGGGTCGAAGATGCTAAGCTTAACCAGCTTAGAAGACAGGGTATAAGATACGCTAGAGTAAACCTTTACGATAACGACATATACTTTTTACCAAGGAATATAATACATCAGTTTAGGACCATATCCGCTGTATCTAGCATCGCTTGGCACGTTAGATTGAAGCAGTATTACCCCGAGATGTTGAGCAATCTTAATATCAGACACAGTAGAGCTGTGACTGAAAATGCGCATCAGTTTAAAGAGAAGAAGAACCGTGTGAGAGGAGAAGAATGCGTTGTTGATGAACAGAAAGAGAATACCGACAGACAGAGAGTGAGCGCCGATTCGTTGGAGGAAAAAAAGGCGAAAGAAAGAGCCGCCGAGTATCAAGGAAATTTGAAAAAATCAGATCAGCACAGCAAGCGAAAGGACGATCGCAAACATGACCACGGCAGACATTCTTCTAGTAATCATAGGAAGGGGTCGTCGGGTGGTAATAACGTGCGTTCTACATCTTGTAAACACTCTAATATATCCAAGGATAGAAAACGAAGTCGTGAAAATAAGGATGATAGACATGGGGAAAAGAAACGCGACGATAGACATAGACGTGATAAAAAAACTAGCGGTTCTTCAAGCGAAAAGAAGAATAAACATAGTAGCGGCAGCAGCAGCAGTAGCAGCCATAAATCTGAACACCATAATCAAAGACATGGAAAATCTAATAGCAGTAATTGCAATTCTAGCAAGGATACGATCACTTGTGTATCGGATAGTCAATCGACCGACCTCAAAGAACCTAAGACTACGGTGAAACGGTCTGATCTTAGCTTGTATCCTCCTGTTACTTCGGTATTACAGGAAAACGATAATCAAATTGAAAAAGTCGAGCTTGAGGAAGACGTTCTGTCCACCAGGCAAACTATCGGTAAAAATTATGCTACCGAAGTTGTAGACAAGGCTTTGGAAATTGCTATATACAAATCTAAGACAGACGTGGACGAGGTTTGTCAATCTTTGAGGGACGGGGTAGCCGAAGCTTCCAAGGAAATGGTGGAAAGAATAAAAAAGGAG
This sequence comes from Tenthredo mesomela, assembly GCA_943736025.1. Taxonomy (NCBI): domain Eukaryota; kingdom Metazoa; phylum Arthropoda; class Insecta; order Hymenoptera; family Tenthredinidae; genus Tenthredo; species Tenthredo mesomela. The sequence goes on from OX031014.1 coordinate 57,939,163, forward strand.
AGCTTTGAGGTGGCCGAAAATAAGTGGGCAACTGACACTAGCAAAGTTGAAAAATACTGTCGTTTAATCGAGGCTGAAACAGTCGCCGCGTTTATGTCCAAATTGGAATGTGCTACTGAGAACGCGGTCAAGGCTCTTATAGAAATGGCAGAGGAGGAGGCTAAGGAGAGGAGGAAAAATGATGATAAAGTTGAGGAAACTTCTTCGCCCAGTATAAACGTAGCAGATGAAAATCCGACTCCGACTATAACTCCGGCTCCTGTTGTTGAAAACGAGATTAAATGCCCGGAGGATAAGCAGCCCCCCCCCAAGTCTCCCGAGCTTAGAACTTCCCATATTGAACCTGAACGAAAGCATAGAGACGAGAAGGAGAGAGAACAAAGGCACAAGGAGAGAAGGGAGCGAGAAAGGAGAGACAAAGAGCACAAAAAACACAGACATCACAACAGTCCGCATCGTAAAAACGAGGGAAAAGAAAGCGAGAGGATTAAGGAAAGGGGGGGTGGGGTTGGGGGTGGGGACCAGGCGACTTCTAGCAAATTGACGTCAAACGATAATCATCACGAGAGTAAAGACGGCGGTGATAGAAAGTCGGAGAAGAGAAAAGACTCTCATCATAGTTCTGGGAGAGACGGACACAGGAAAGTGTCTTCATCCAGCAGTCGTAAACACAGGGATGATTCATCAGCGTCGCAAACACACTCGTCAAGTTCAAGTCACAAGAGAAAATCAAGCTCTGGATCTAATAGTAGCGAGGCTAAAAAAGATTCCAAGAGACTTTGCGTCGATGATAATAACGCAGCTACTTTACAACAAGACCAAATAACAAACAACAGTAATGCGACGTGAGGTAGGGAGGGGGGGAACTGATTCGTTTACAATATGATGAAAAAAAAAAGAATAAAATGAACAAAAAATAATCGGGAGTTTATTTTAAATTGGGTAAAGAGATTGAGAGTTCCGTTCCGTTCGCTGAGCAAGTAATCATTACTCTGTATTCAAAAGTCTTTTTGTATTATTAGAAGAAGAAAAATATTCAAGCTCGAAGCTCTAGGTTTAGGATATATATCTTTGTTTTTCACATTTTATCCATTATTTTGACATCAAAAGCCTCGATTATTATATTGTTTCGGTCGTTTGAGCTATTCTATTTCATTTCTCTATCTATCTATCTCTCTGGAAATTAATAACATTTCACACATTAAATAAGTGCCTGGAATGAGATAGAGAGAGAGAGAGAGAGAGAAAGAGAAAGTTGACGAATTTTGTTTTCTGTACAGATCTTAAAAAAAAAAAAAAACTAACTGAGAATAGAGTTTTGTGCGCATGCTAAAAGAAAAAAAAAAAAAAAAAAAATATGTTGCTTTTCTCTTCGATTATAAATAGTTCAATAATTTGCCTTCTCATCTACCTAAGCCTGTGTAATATATATCTAACTTTAAGTAAAAAAAAAAAAAAAAAAAAAAAAAAAAAAAAAAAAAAAGGCACGGCGACGGAGGCAGAGTCACTAAACTAAACTAAATTAAATTAAACGAAATTAAATTAAATTAAATTAAATTAAATTAAATTAAATTCTTGCGAACTTCTGTATTATTTATTATACATTAATCCGTATATATATATTAGACTGTTTCAAAAAAAAAAATTTTCAAAGAACATTGAAAAATCGTCAGAGTATGTCTAAACAAAGACCCTGTTCAAATGTGAGCCCTTAATATTAATATTTAGAGGTGGCGCTTTTCATTTTTCTATTTCCATTCAAATAACATGGGAAATTTTTTTTCTGAACTTCCGAATTTTATTACTCAGAAACGAACTATCTTACAATAATAACTAAGATAGCTTTTTGTAGCAAATTTGACGCTCTATAAAAAAGGTTTGAATGAAAATTTGCATGAGGCGAGCCGTTTCGGAGTTATCAAGCCTCAACCATTGAACTGTTCAAAATAATGATAATTTCTACTTATACGCGACAAAATCGACTCATATAACTTAAATACCCACTATTATCAACTTTAAAACCAATATCCATAAATTTTCAATTCATTGTTGATCAAAAAATTTTATTAATCAACAATAAGTGATTAATTTTTTTGATCAATAATCAAAAATACGGGTATATCACAAATAAATGATGAAATTTCATCATAAATTTTATTTACAATGCATCAATAATTCATTTCAATTTAATTTTAATTTTGATTTTAATTTTGAACAGTTCAATGGTTGAGGCTTGATAACTCCGAAACGGCTCGCCTCACGCAAATTTTCATTCAGACCTTTCTTATAGAGCGTCAAATTTCCTACAAAAAGCTATCTTAGTTATTATTGTAAGGTAGTTCGTTTCTGAGTAATAAAATTCGAAAGTTCAGAAAATTTTTTTCCCATGTTATTTAAACGGAAATAGAAAATTGAAAAGCGCCACCTCTAAATATTAATATTATGGGCTCACATTTCAACAGGGTCTTTGTTTAGACATACTCTGACGATTTTTCAATGTTCTTCGAGAAAAATAAAATAATCGCTTTTTTTGAAACAGTCTAATATATATATATTATAATATATATATATTTAGAAATTTTCGCAATTTAAGCAGCAAAGAGTATCATGATCACGTTCTGGTTTGTTTTTCTTTTTCTTTTTCTTTTTCTTTTTCTTTTTATTTTTCTTTCGATATGAATACGTGAGAAGATAATATGTGAATACTTTTTTTTCTTTTTTTTTTTTTTTGTTTCTTATTGCTTGGGGGACGCGAACGAGTCTAGCTTGTGATTTTTGTCATATTTTATTTATATTATCGAGGTTCTTAGATAGGGGAGATTACGTTTTGGGTGCTTATTATGAACAATGGGTATAACAGCTATGTAATATTGTTATCTATCGGGCTCTTTGCGCGCAATTTATAGTTCAGAGATTTCCTTCTTTTTTTTTTTTTTTTTTTTTTTCTTATCGAGTATATAATATCTATCTATATAATGAATATTATTCTGATTATTATTATTATTATTATTATTATTATTATTATTATTATTAGACTCAATAATTCTTTTTATAAGTTGTAATCTGTGTTCTTCCCCCTAATTCATTTCTTTCCCTATCATTTTTCCCTCACTACTTTTCCTTAATATACTTCCCTAAATTTATGTAATTTATAAATTATATAATCATTAATTTTTTTTTTTTTTTTTAAGTAATTATTTAACGTTTAGCTAGTATAGGTAAATTATATTTTTCACTACTTAGAATTCTTTTATTTCATTTTTAATTTAATTATATTATATTATTATTATTATTATTATTATTATTATTATTATTATTATTATTATTATTATTATTATTATTATTATTATTATTATTATTATTATTATAAATATTAAGACGTATGGAAAAAAAAAAGAAAAAAAAAAGACGTTGTCCTTTATTTATCGGAAAGATATATATATATATATATATACTACAATTTGAAGAAAAAAAAAAAGAAAAGAAAAAAAGAAATAAGAAATGAAAGTAAACTAAATATCACGAACACACAGCAGAATAAGATTTATTTTAACAGTTCCTTTTGCCAATATATTATATTTTATTATATTATATTATATTATATTATATTATATTATATTATATTATATTATATTGTATTATATTATATTATATCATATTATCGCGACGATGTTTCCAAACTATTTGAATCCACCACGAACGACCAGACAATCAAAGAAAAAAAAAAGAAAGAAAAATATTCACCGTTAAAAACTTCTTCGAATTCAAATCATCTTTTAATAATGAACATTTATTTTTGAAAATGTTTAGAATTTCCCGCTCCTATAGTATAAATATCTATAATAGTGTATGCCTCACGAATCAGAAGCCTTGATTTTTAATTATCATTTTATAATATTCATAAACGCGGGAAAATTGAAAAAAAAACAAAAAAAACAACATGCCTTAAACTTAATTAACGGACGCAGTTTTGCTAATTTATTTTAACGAGTTTGCTTATCAGTTCATTCGTCTGATTTTTTTTTTTTTTTTTTTTTTCAAAAACAAACGGGGAATCCCAACGTTTCCCGCTCTTAAAACGCGTGTGCCTACTGCCTATAGATCTTATTTAAATTATATACATTTGCAATAAAGGGGATAAAACGCGGCACAAATCTATGATTTATACTATGCTTTCAATTTGGGATATCAACTTTGAGATTGTGTGGAAAGTAGAAAGCCACAATTTTAAAACGCGTTTTTGAATCGTTCTATAATAAAGTCAGTAGTACGCTTGTGTGATATAATTTCATGCGACTATACATAATAATTGTTAGATCATTAATAACAGCGTACTGTTTAGATCTATATGTTACGTTTTAAGGTATTTCCCGAAGAACGAATAAATCGATATTATAGGTCTCGTTTAATGAATGAATTTCTTTTATTTTTTATTTTTTATTTTTATTTTTTTCAAATTTTATTTCTTTTTATTTATATTTAAAACACAAGACAGTATTTCGCGACTAGACACATCACTGTGCTTGATCATGACTTGATATAAATTACGCAATTCAACGAAAAAAAAATAATAAGTTGATGGCTAAAAAATAATAAGTTGCCTGCTATGCAGTATTTATTGATTAACATTCTAAAATGACTAAAAAAAAAAATGAAGAAGAAGAAGAAGAAGAAGAAGAAGAAGAAGAAGAAGAAGAAAAAGAAACAGAAACGAAATGAAATGGAAATTAAAAAATATGTAAAATTATTAACATACATATGTAATATATAAATACCTACTTTGATATAGTAATATCGATAGATTGAAGAAATCTGCGTACGAAAGTATAATAAATAGTCGTACGATAGTATATATATATCGGAATTGAATCGCGTTGTATATTTGTAAATAGGTAGTCTGATCATATTGAAATGAATATTAAAGTTACGGTGATAAATATTGAAATAAATAAATAAATAAATAAATAAATAAATAAATAAATAATGAAAATATTAATTAATTATGGACTAACGTATTTAATATTACGTTTATGAAATGGCACATTTGCACACACTGTTATACATACTATAATATACTAGAGTCCATAATAATTATCATCACTATCGATAATATAATTAACCATTGTATTATTATACGCATATATATTATAGTATATATATATTAGATTGAATATATGTATATAAGTATATATATATATATATATATATATATTTATATTTATATACATATAAATGAGAAGAATAAATAAATATATGTATATACACATATATATATACATAAGGCATAATTATATACATATAAATATACAGTAGTATGTAGTTTTACATATTATACCCACCACATGTGTAGAGTTGCATTCCAACAACTAGATTTTTAATGAAAAACAAATAAATTACTTTTACCACGCATATAGGTATATTATGACGCTACGGTTTTCCTATTTCAATTCAATAAAATATACCATAATCAGTAGGTATTATTACAATTATTATTTACAATTATAGTATATATATATATATATATATAAAACAGGAAGCAGATAACATTCAAAGGTTGCGCGAATTTAACTTTTCAATTATTCTCACAGGCGGCGTATTGAATCTGAATCTGAATCTGAATCTCAAGTTGCCTGTAATAAGGCGAATGATCATTTTTCTAAGATATTTACAAAACGAAGCAATTAATATTCGTGGGATTCACAGAATTGCATGCTATACGTAGTTTTTTTGTTTTGCTACAGAAAACGAATCCGATAAGCTAAAGCAAAAAAAAAAAATACTACGTATAACAATAGTTTAAACTTCAATCAGTACTGTAGTATACATACATGTTCGACAAACCACGTGGTTATTCCTATATCTATATCTACACCTGTAAACAAACATGGCGTCTAGTAGTTTGAATTTGTTGACAGTTTGAGTTGGTTTGAGTTCTTTAGTCGTCGAAAGGCAGCAATCACATGACGCTAACCGTCGTAAGTAAATGCTAATTTCAACAGAGAAAATAAATAAGTATATTTTGAGGTTATAAATTCAAAAAAAATTTCCACCTCTGTTCCACGTTATTCATATTATCGGAATAGTAATTTTCAAAATCGTTCTTTGAAGCACGCTAATTCCTATATTACAAGAAAAAAAAAAAGAAAACTAGATAGCATTTGTTTCAAACGGTTTTTTCTACAGAAAACAATGGAACTCCATGGAAAGGTTCAAAAATGGACCGAATCAATCATGTCAGACAAGTTGGAAACTGTCGCGACGGAATCAAAGGTATTATTCGATGTTTAATGACTGAGAGAATGAAACCTGACAAAAAAAAAAAAAAAAAAAACGACTAGCCATAATCATTTGAATTTCATGTTTATTTCAGGCTTTAGAAGACTGGGATCAAGACCCGAAGTTGAACAAACTTATATTCCGAGCTCTAATATGCTTGGCGCATGCTGCAGATCGTGCAAAACCATCCCAAATCCAAACAGGAAAATACTTGTCTGATATCGCAGATAATCTCTGCTATTCCCTTACAGATATACCAGATTTAACAAAATACATCTCAGGCCTTTATCACATAATTCGTAAACTAATTGCCATGAAACTCTATTCAGACGCAATGAAAATCACGATTTGGTCTTTTCCCAGTAATCTTGTTAGATGCTCTACCTCTCAGCACTTAGACATGTACCCAAAAATTGCATACTTATGGCACGAACCCGCGCTCGATATGATCACAGATATTCCAAAAAATTTAAATAAAACTGGCATCCAACTGATCCTAGAATTAGTCGGCAATGAGCTAAGGGTGCTTGAAATCATAGCCAAAGAAAGATCAGCTTATGTTTTATGCAGGGTACTTCGTTACTTGAACAAACTCGAACCTGTTATAAAGAATTTTCAACTCAATGGTAATCAGAGCCAACGTAGTATTTTAAGAAAATTTTTAGACAAGGTAGAATTGGTTCTGGATGGTGAAGATAAGTACGAAGTCTATCACCACGCTCTGAGATTCATTAATTTAACAACAAGCTCCACGGCTGGTCCTGAATCCATGGAAAATGCTCCTGCAGTATTCACAGAGAGTTGCGATATATTGGAGACTATATTCAGGCCAGATTTAGAGCTAAATGAATGCTTCACGGTCTTTAGAAACATGGGCAGTATGCTGCTTAAGCCAGTCAATAACTTAGCTAAAATGCAACATTGGGATCTTGAACTAATAAGGAAAGAGACTCTGAAGATAATGGAGAACTTTAGGGGAGGTAAAGGAGTCTCTTGGAACATGCGAATGGCTGGTTACATATTACAGTCTCTATTCGACCACTGGGAACACTGCATTGGCACCAGTGATGAGGTGTTTCTGAGCGTAGTTGTGATGCAGGACATCCTTGGTCTGATAAAGCTGATGTTTCTCGTGCTGAATTCAGTTATGACAAACAGCTGTGAAATTTGTAATGAGAACGGTTGCAGCATGGAGAAGCACATTCACACTGTAACCATCGTTAGCACAAGGAGTCTGGCAATAATGTCCAAAATGTCCAAAATGTCAGCTGGCGATTTACTTAAGGATATGTTTCCACTGGTCAGAGAACTCCTGGAGAATAACGTCGCTGCTATATTCGAGATGAAGGAGGCTGGGTGCGCGCAGTGGACTGGTTTATGGAATAACTGCGGGATAAATATTTACAACCTTAGCGTATCCGTCCATAAGTCATTGTACGACGAAACTGCGTTCTTATTCTCACTGCTGTGCTCGTGCATCGTTAGATTCGAAGGAATAAACGCAGTTAACAGTATAATCAACATAAAGAATCCCCTCTCACATGTGCTGCATAAATTAAGCAGCGTTCACTTCAATCATGGAAATTACAGGGAGGCATTGACCCCGTGTGCTTTGAACGGGCTTTTGAGCTACCAGAATCCTGATAGCAAGGCTTTCCGCATGTGGGCCAGCATCAAACATGCTAGCGCTAGCTCACAGACTATTCTGAAAATGACTATGCTGTCTTGTCTCAGGGAAGACATGGACGTTATATCAGAGATCGGGGTCGACGTCAAACTGAATGATTACGATCTGAGCCAACTTTGCATCCAAGAATTAAAGGGCCTGCATGAAGCACACTGCAATTTGTCTCTCTCTATGCAATGGGCGCTTGACGAACTTCAAATCCTTAATTCTGGTGGCTTGGAATATGCTCAGGGTGTTCATCTCCTCAGTTATCATATGCTAAACTATGAATACGACGATAATTTTCCTAGATATTTAAAAAGGGCTGTTAGAAAGTTAAAGGAGGATAAATTCCCAGGGGATTTACACACCTTTGCTGCAGCCAGTATAGACTTTCACACATTCGTAATAGATCTACACAAAATTGCTGACCAGACAAAGGCGGAGATGGAAACTGCAAAGTTCGCTCTACGGGCTACTAAGTCGTCGTTGTCGTCTCACGAAGGTCGGCCAAAAAATAACGACACAGTTGTTCCTGCTTATACAAAGATCAACGTCGCCGAAGACTCGAAACTTTTTGCCAGCTTGCAACAGGCTTTGAATAAATGGAGCATTTGCGTTGATAAAAACATAGTAAGCTCATCTTGCTAATCGATTTTGGAATATTGAAAACTATGTACATTGATAATGGTGTCGTCTTATTATCTTCACAGCTCCACATTATTGAAGAATGGTATTTGGCACTGACGTTACGCACCCTTGTAATCGTCGGGGAGTATAGTCGCCTCCACAGATATACAACGCTGGAAATTAAGGCCTGGGAATTAGCTTACAAGGTTGCTTATCACCTGAAGGATTCACGCACATCCGTTCACGGTCAGTATCTTTCTCTGCGTTTGGTATTATATTGAAACACTCTTCAGATTTTAGTCAAGAATGTTTCTAATGTTGCAGTGATAGGCCGCAGTACATCATTGAGGAACGTAAACATGGGGTGGATCGATACTGGCAATGAATTATCGAATAAATTGAAATCCTCCACCGAACCTGAAGCGGATAATGAAATTGCCGTATTTTGGCTCAGTTTGACGAACTTGTATTTCGATATTGGGAAGGTAATGGGAATGGAAATTCTGTTCTGTTCATTCTTCATTCTTCATTCTTCATTCTTCATTCATCTCCAATTCTGTTAACACTGATTTATTTTATTTATTAACACAGCAGAAAGAAGCGGCGGAAATATTACAGCGAGTTTTATCTCTCCCTAGTATTAATCCTTACAAAAATCTCCAAGGGCATTTATCAGGCTGCGAAACAGCCCTGAGGATCTATCCTTTCTATTCAGAAGATGATAGGAGTGAAAAATCCATGGTTTACATGGTCAGATGTCTTTACATGTTGTTAGCGCTGATGGAATACTCGCCGCGATCAAGAAGTGAGTTAGACCGTTTATGTAGATGGAACTTTTTCAGCTGAATTAATAATCTTGCTATTTCAATTTCAGTCGGAGCCAGAGAGAAACAGCTGTACACTTTTGATCTACTATTTGGATGCACGTCGAATTTAGCCCTGAAAATGAACAGCGTATTATCTTTCAAGGAGATTTCATCCCACGTTATAAATCGTTTGAAATTATCCCAGGCATCTGGATCGACGATGCGTGTTGCCGAGTGCCTGAAGAATCTCTGCTTCATAGATCTCTCCAGGATGCAGCTGGACGACTGCGTAGTTAAGCTTCAAGGCCTGGAATACATATTGCAGACGGAGTACATCGAGTCATCAAGAGAGACGAAAAATCCTAAAACTTGGACAAACGAATTGGACAAACCAGGCGCCAGGGATAGTCGTGTTAACGACACGTCACCTGTTTTCAGAAAAACCGTATTTCAACTCCCCGAGTTCTTGACCCATGGGAAATGCCTATGTTACAAATGCAGCAGCGTGGATTACCAGTATCTCGTAACAGCCGCTACCCACATAAGAGCGCAGCTATACTTCTTGCAAGGACATCTTAACGAGGCAATGGCGCATTTCAACGGGGCTTTCTTTCTGCGTAGAAAAATGCTCGAGATTGAAGATCGTGATGAAACCGAATGGCCAGAAAAAAATGGGCGCAGATTGCATCCATGGAAAGACTATTATCGCACAGTCGAATACGTTCTTCTTTTATTAGACTTCAGCCGGTTTATAAGAGAGCTTAAATTCGACGAGGCGATAAACGTCGCTAAAGATGCTGTAGAGATTTGCGAAAAATCTCACCTCAAGGGTCACTCTGTATACATAGCTGCTAAAGAACTCGTGCTGGAGTACCAGTTCTGCAGTATGTTCAAAAAGGGGGATTTCAGCAGTGAGTATATTCGTTTTTTTTTTTTTTTTTTTCTTCGCTCATTTTACTTATAGTAATTAAATTTCATCGTTTTTACTGCGTTCTTACAGAGTTCACGGTTCCCGATGCCAGCAGTATTGACATTAGCAAATTTCTCAACACTACAAACGACCCCCATCTCTCCACCGTCGCCACTCCAGCCTCTAAGCCTTTGGTCAAAAAGCCGAAGACTATACGTCGCAACAAGACACCGCCTTTGCTAAAGCTGACCAAAGTCAGCATGATACTTAGCGAAGATGAGGACGAGGAGGGGTCAGAGTCGCCAAAATCTTCTCGGCAGCGGTCGAAAGTCGGAAAGAATTATAAACGGCAGAAATCTATGACTAGAAAAAAACTACAAGAGTATTTAGAGGCCTCGCCTGATACCTGTAGTACGAGTGACGGAGCCTCTGGAGTTTCGCGATTGAAAGTACCCGAGGAAATGAGTCCAGCTGAATCAGAGGAAACCGAGGAAGGCCGGGAAACTATTTCGCAGATTATTACCAAGGCTGCTGCACTGTTACCAAACCTTTCTAAACAGCTCGATGAAGTTTTAAACAACAAGGGGATGAGCAACGCGGAGATAATACAGCGGGTTATCGAGCTCGTAGAACAACAAGGAGATAAGACAGAGCCAAGGACTGAATCCCTGGATTACGGGCGTCGGGGTAGATGCAAAAGGGCTTCTAAATCTTCCTCTGAAGCTAAATCGCGATTGGCAAAAATCGAACAAGATAATGCAGTGGATGAACTGATCACATCATTCAAGGAAATACTGATAAGCAATAGGGATGGGAGAGTTTTAGAAAATGCTGATCAGCCTTCGTCGATGCTTGCCACTCAGGATAGCGAGAGAGGATCCGGAATCGATAGTGAAGAATCTGATAATTCTAGTATGGATAAAAGATCTAAGAGAAAACTAGAGTTTTCTGAAAGCCCTGAAAGGATAGCAGCTACTGATATCAAAGAGATTCGCACGAAGCTACCAAAGCCTGAATACAGCCAGCGTAAAGAAAGACTGAGGACTTCAGATAGGGTGAAAAGATCTCAGTCTGAGAGCAGTGAGACTAAGCAGAAGGAGTTTGATGAATTCCCAGACTTAGAACGATGCCAAAGTCTGGAGGGAAGAGAGAAGCCAAAGAGTTTAGCCAAGCAGAAGATTAAGAGCTTGAATGATGTTCCAGCTTCGGGTAGTAATGGAACAGCAGAAAAAAGGACGCAAGAGAGTAAACAGAAGACGCGAAATTCGCGAAGGATTGGAAGATCGCAGTCAGATATGGGAAGTACGAGTTCGTCGTCTTTCGAAATAATAGAAAGCTCCCAGTTAGATGATTCCGATATAGTCCAGACCTCGGACTTGGAAGAAAAGAGGCATGGGAATGGCTTGATTTATAATTATAAAATTAGGACTTCGTCCAGAATTCTAAGATCTAGTTCGCAGATGATGAACAACGGTGGCACTACGTCCAAGCTTAAAGATATCGACAATTCAGACATGGTTCCAACTTCTGACCCCGAAGAGCTTGCGGGTACGAAAATAATTGTACCGAGAGGTTCGTCGAAGTTAAAAAATTCGGATAAACGTCAAGATTCTCAGGGTGTTTCTACGACTGTGAATTCTTTGAAAGATAAACCAAAAGCTTTGGTACGTTCAAAGCTCAAAAGATAAACATAATCGCGATCTTTCCTAATTAGTGTACAAAGAATAATTCTCTTCAACTTTACTATTCTTCAATTATTGTACATTTGATCAACAGACTCAATTAGATTTACGTTAGTACTTTACCTACAGATAGATATCTAATTTTTTTTTACAATGTGGTTGAAAGGGAACAAAAAAATAAAATAAAAATTTGAAAATGATTAATTCATATTATGAAAAATTAATTAATGATTGATGTAAAAAAAAAAAAAATATGTTTGTTACAAGATAAAATAAATTAAAATAAAATAAATGATAGATATATTATATATTAAATTTGTGTGAAAATATTTATTAAAATATAAGATATATGTACATCTGGTTGTTTGAAAAAAAAAAAAAAAAAAAATTGATTTCGGAGCTGTTTTTTTTTTTTTTTTTTTTTTTTTTTTTTTTTTTTTTTTAAACTTATATATATATTAAATATATATAAGCGAGTCAAGCTCCGAATTATTTGTTCTGATGACTCTTCTAGCGAGTCAATTAAAATTATTTTAATACGCTTTTATATAATAATAATAATAATAATAATAACATAAAATTAATTTCACATAAATAGTAACTAATTTTGTTCCAATTTAAATACTTTACAAAGTCGAGTTTTTTTTATTAGTATAATATAATAATATAAGCTGTAAATTTATATTTTAGAATTAAACAAGAAAACATTTTTTTTCTTTCTTTTTTCATTTTTTTTTTTTATTTTTATTTTTTTTTTTTTTTGTTCTTCAAGTTATACAACTAAATATCACACAAAAGTTCGTTGCTCTAATAAACAAAGCAATATCATTCGCATATAGTATAATAGTAATAAATTAGTATTTTTTTTTTTTTTTTCTTTCTTTTCTCTACTTTCTTTTTTCTTCTTTGCGTAGTATTGTGTCGCAATTATTATTTTGAGAAGTAAATCTCAAAATTATATCTCGCGGCGCATGGTCCTCTCGTTACAGTTTCGAGAGACTATACTATATGTATATATGTATATAGCACCCAGTCATAGATGCACCATAATCACTTTATACATATTCCATAATAATAATAATAATAATAGTAATAATAATAATAATAATAATATTAATAATAATGATGATAATAATAATAATAATAATAATAATTGTAGTTTGGCTAAAATCTATAATAGATCTTTTGTATCGAATGTGTTTTTCAATCCTTATATATATCATTATTACGAGATTAACATTGATGATATTATCTTGTTTGGAAAAAAATGAAATAAAAATAAAATAAAAAGAAAAACCGAGTCTGCCAAAGATTTTGAATATTTTCGTACAAAAGAACGAAGACGAAATAAGAAAAGAAAAAAAAAAAAAGCATGAACAATGTTGTTTTTTTTTTTTCTCTTTTTTTTTTTTTTTTTTTTCTTTTATACGAAAATACGAACGTTATATTTGATAATCATTGTATGAGGTCTTAATTGTAAAACAAATATATATTTATAATATAATATATATTCTACGAGTTTTTTGAAAAAAAAAAAAAAAAAAAAAAAAAAAAATCGATACGTTTCTAACTCTCATATAATTTGGTTTCTTTTTCTTAATCTTTTTTTTTTTTTTCTGTTCTTTTTCGTTTTCCTTCTCTTCTCTTTTCTTCTCTTTTCTTTTCTTTTCTTTTCTTTTCTTTTCTTTTCTTTATCATTTAATATACGATCTGAAAATACTTGACAATTTTTAACTGACTTAAAGCGTATTCTATCACCGAAGGTATCACGTAATTCCTACTTTTGAACTTGATTATTAAGAATAATTAATAATTCTCCTATCGAGATAACGTAACGTTACGTAACGTAATTTTAGGAATTTTTTTTTAAATCGAAATCCTAGCAGCTTTGCGTGCTCTAAAAAAGAAATAATAATAATAATAATAATAATAATAATGATAATGATAATAATAATATTAATAATAATAATAATAATTGTCGCTGCGCATCGTATAGCTTTGGGCAAGACATTAATAATAAGTGTATGTATAATATTAATATAATATATTATATAAACGACCACCGCATACTGCTCAACTATAAGAAATAAATCTTCAGAGCACAGATCTAGTATTTATATGGATAGAGTTTTGCCGCCTTCGCAACAGCAGCAGTATCGTAAAATACATATAGTAGCTCTCGTATATTTAGGAGTAGCAACAGGTACATACAAGTCGTCGTACATTAATTAATTAATCGTAAATAAATTTATAAAATTTTTATCGTATAATAGATTAACATTATAGTATAACTCATAAACATACAACATTCGTTTTTCTCCATTTTCTTTCTTTCTTTCTTTCTTTCTTTCTTTCTTTATTAATTTATTTATTAATTAATCATTTGTTCGAATTGTTTTTTAAACTGTTATGACGTGTGAAATAATTCAATGACGATAAATTATTTCATGAAACCGAAATGACGATTAAAAAAAAAAAAAATAATAATAATAATTCGCGCTTCTAATCAAAGTAAAAAAAATTGTTATTCATTACGAAAACAGAAAAATTGTATAAAAAAAAAAAAAAAAAAAAAAAAATGTATACGTATAGGTACACAAGCCTCTTTTCATTCCGATTGAATTAATGGAAGCTCGCCGCTGTGCGGTTTCAACTACAACAAACAAAACGTACCTATAGATTCGAAAAACGAATTTCATATCTATAACTACATAATGTAAAAAGATCATTTATGAGTCTATAGGAATGGTGACAATAAAAAAAAAAAAAAAAAAAGTAAAAAAAAAAAAAAAAAAAAAAAATTAACTGCAACAATAATTACAGTCGAAATATTTATACCTAATTCCGAATGATTTAATTAATAAATGATCTATTTTTTCATTTTTTCTGAAAATCTTTAGCCAATCAAAGTAATTCCTATATATATAGTTTTAAAGATGTGTGTACTGTTTATTGTTAGTTAAAACTAAGGTTCCCGATTCTCTTTTGAGGCCAAGAGCTCTGGCAGCTTCTTGCTGGGTTTTTGCAAGTTCCATTAGCGCCAGAGCACCAAGCCACTTCTGATTATCTTCAGGAATACAATCGTCAGTTGGATGTTCCTCCTGTTTAATGACCAAAACTTTAGCGTCAGTTCTTTCGTTTATTTTTAAATGATTGAAAGTTGACTTATTATTAGTTTGTATATTATCCTTGTTGTTAAAGTTAGAATTAAAATTATTAGCGCAACTACCAGCCAGCATAAGTACCGTTGGTCTCTTCTCGTTTTCTCTTATACTACATTCTAGTGCCGATTGTGATACGATATTATTAGTATTAATTAACGGCGAATTAATGTTATTAGACGGTATTATTACTTCAGTCATATCGTCCGTCAAATCCCATTGACGATTAGACGAATTCAACGGGGAACAATTATTACGCCTTAATATTTCGCCGCTATTATTATCATCTGCTGCTGCTACACTAGTCGGCGATAGATTGTTGTTCGTAGTCGTTGTTGTATTGTTATCCCAGCTACAAAATTTCGCCATAGATGAACGTGAATTGTCGAAATTAATTTCTACCCCTGATGCGGTACCAGTCACGTTACCAATAGTAACTTCGTGACCAACGTGAGGTACTTTTGTCGACAAATCCCAAGATATTTGAGAATTCTGGTTAGACCCTATCGATATAGAATCTAACATCTCCATTTCCGATTTTCCGCATAATGCTTCGTTGTAATTGCTCAAACTGCTTGAATCCGAAGTAGTTTCAGTCGCGTTTGACGACGAACGTTCAGCCTCGTTTAACGAAGTGCTGAATTGTATACGCGGAATTTCAATGTCTAATTGTGAGATTGTATTTTGCTGCAGTACACTCGAGCTGGGTGGGTCCCACCTCAATGGTTTAGCGAGTTGTTGTTCTAGACAAGCTTCTCTGAGCCATCTTTTCTTCGGCTGAAGTCTGTCCAACGGTCTTCGTACAGGAGTTATGGGCAATTTAGTATTCTGGGCTTCTTCATCCTCCGACATTTGCAGCATGGTGCAATTATCAGTCGGATCTTCGTCCTGGCTCTCCTCTTGGCTATCCTGACTCTCGCCGCAATACAGTCTTTGATTAGTTTGTATTTTACGTTCAAAATTTTCCTGCTCGCCAACCGAGTCCATCATCAAACCCTTCCTGGATTTAATTCTCTTGTGATTGTCCATGCTGCATTTCCACGCCTTTTTTTTACGCTCATTTTTACCAGTCGGTGTTCTGTCCTCCCTTTCACGCGACATTTTGTAACGTTCTAACCACCGCGTTACGTCGTGTGGAAGATCCGTGTTGCCAGTAACAGGCTTTAACACGAAATCATCAGATCGTGTCAAGGTAGCGTAAGGATGATCAGGGCAGTGACGATTGGCGTGTGTAAATCTCATCTCGCATCCTGATTCTGTGCACAAAAATGGCTTCTCTCCTGTGTGAAGACGCTGATGTGTTTTCAGCTGACCAGATTGTGTGAATGCTTTCGTACAGCCCGGGTAGTCGCAAGGATATGGTCGCTCTCCTGAAATAAATAAATAAATAAATAAAATAATAAAGCATTTTTATATTTCTACTACATTTGTACAGGTTTAGTTACTAGATTCGATTAACGATTGTTTAATTTAAGTAAGAAAGATGGCTAGAGACAAACGTTCTATGAACGCAAAGTCGTTTAAAATACGGCGATTTAAATTCAGTTCTAACGGTCGCGTTCGTTTCGTTTGAAATCAAACAGACAAACAGATGGTCGAATTTCGGTAGTGTGAGAAAAATACGAAAATGGGGGGAGGGGGGATCCAGGTTTTATAGTTAGGAAAGCTATTTTAATCTAGGTACGAAAAAAATGAACGAAGATTATCATTTCTTGTGGAAAATGTTGTTGTTGTTGTTGTTGTTTTTATTTAAGATAACGTATTTTAACTTCATTAATAAAATGCGTTGATATGTTTAGTTCTTTGAAAACCTGAAGAAGACAAAAAAAAAAAGAGCGAGAGAGAGAGAGAGAGAGGGAAAGAAAAAAAAAAACCAGTGCTCAATATTTAGTTACTGATTTTCCTTTGTTTATGCGACCGCGTGGCTATAATATACGTACAGCAGAGTATATAACTGAGTATACATCGAAGGGCTACGTTTAAATAAGCCGGTTGATGATATTAATGACTGAATAACGAGTCGGTTACTCTGACCATGACTTAGAATTCGAAGAAATATATATTCCCGAAGGTTTGTCGTCTGTATTGGTCGTCCTTTGTTTCCTACATTCACGCAAGTTTCGTCTGAACGAGCTGATATTGGTTATACGAAACAAAGAACACCGGACATCTTGCCTTCAAGCTAGCTAGCTAGTTAGTTAGTTCTATGCTTGAATATATTTTTGAAGAAATAAATAAATAAATAAATAAATAAATGAAGAAAGAAAGAATGAAAGGAAAGAAAGAAAGAAAGCGAGAGTATATAAAGAAAAACGGGAAGATGTGCAACTATAAAGGGGAGGTAATATTTCTCCTATAGGGAAAGTGGAATATATATATCAGGTATCACGAAGAGAGGCAATAAAGGTCGTTTGCACTACGGGTGCGTTACGCTACGCTACGTTACGTTACGTTACGTTACGTTACGCGTACGCCGGTAGGATTTAATTCGTTTAGCGTACGCGTGACGATGGCGAACGAAACGACGGTTGGCCTGCGGCGCAGCCCCTCCCGCTCCTTTGCCTCTATCTTCTATCTCTTTCTCTATTTCTCTCGCTTCGTCAGAAAGCTTTGGGGTCTCTTTTACACTATGTATATACATATATATATATATATAGAGAGAGAGAAACATACACTCTTACTACGTCCATAGAGGCTCTAAACCATCTTACGCTTTCGTGTGTTGTTTATATACCTGTGTGCGTGCGCAGGTGCGCTTGTAGACTCTTTTCCCTCGGGAATACCCTGTTGCAAAATGTACATTTAATGCTACTAGGCGATGTGCTACCCTGCATCATTAGATTAGTTAATGCATCGGCTCTAGGTCTACCCCGGCGATGATTTTCCAAAGATGTTGAACGGGCGCCGGCGCCTCCACCATCAACGCAGTCACCGGCGTTACCGTTTTCGTTCTCGTTCTCGTTTTCGTTTTCGTTTTCGTTTTCGTTTTCGTTTATACCGGTACCGCCACTACCGGTTGATCTCATGGCCGCCACGCCGCGGTCTCTGTACTCAGGCGATGAGCACGAACTACCTGGGCTAAGGTTTACGTTCCTTGCTTCTTCCCCCCAGTTCCAGGGGTAGAGCATCGTGTCGCACATCGGCGGACTGCACGGTACCCCATCCGCCATCAGGGCTCGCGTCTCTCGTTTAGGCGTGTGCAACTCCATTATTATTATTTATTAAAAAAAAAATAATAATAATAATAATAAAGAAATGGACTTTTTTTTTTTATGTTCTTGATAAAATTATATTATATTCACGTTTTCAATTATAAACTCCGAGTATGATAATATATGTTATAACTGTTTACTTAAAACTTAATATATCACAACTTTACTTTTTATTTATTTATTTATTCTCTCTTATAAATCGTGTGCATAAACAAAAGCGAAAACTATCACCCGCCATTCACTAAACTTTATAGGAGCATAGGAACGTGAGAAGAGAGATAGAGAGAGTAAAGAAAAAAAAAAAAAATAATAACACCGTAAACCACACGTCCACTCCGTGTCGTATACCGCGTGCAACTGATTAACCGCCAAAACATATTTATAAATTTTCGCGCGCGCTTATGGGACGTATTTTGATTGGTAGTTTGTTAAATGTGGGCGGAGAGTGGCGGCGCCGTTGCTAAATTATCCCGGTATATTTTCATCCTGTTTTAAGATATTTAAATAAATAAACTTATAAAAATATAGTTTATATTGTTTAAAATAACTAAATAATTATCGTATATATATTATCGTTATATTTTATAGATTTTATATAGAGTTATTTTAAGTTTGATAACCACGCGGAGATACGTTAATGAAAAATAGTACCGTGTGATGGCGCAACGTGCGTTTAATAAAAACTAATTTTTAACCAAAAATGGGTTATTGTTTTGAAAAATTAAACACATATTTAGAATATTTGAATTTTTTAACTTATATTTAGGTATGAATAATTTTTAGATTTAATTTAATTCGATATTGTGGTGGGGGTACGAGGTGCGCTGGGGCCGCGACTCGGCAGCGGTCCCTCCCTGAGCGCAAACCTCGTGGTGAACTGCCTTCGACACGGCCATATTGGAAATATTGGATGTCTCTGTTACACAAGGGCTCAAAAGTAGCCGTGAAATTTTCGCCTAATCCTCGACGAATAGAGGATAATAATATAAGCAATGGAGAACACGTACAGCATCGCCGTCGCTAACAAGTTCCTACTCGCCCTGGACGAGGACGAGGATCCACTCGAGGTACTAAAAGCAAAGGAGCAAGAAAAAGAGGCAAAGAGGAAGGAGAAGCTGTCCGAAAAGGAGAACAAGACCAAGCAGCCTGATCAGCCGCAAAAACCTACGGCCAACAAACCGCCTAAGACAAGAGTTATCAAGGATCAACAACAACAGCAACAGCAAATTGACAAACCCTCGAAAATTCAAGACCCGAAAAAGGATCAAGGTTAGTTTTTCTATTATACGCAGCAGCAGCGGCGGCGGCGGCGGCGGCGCCTCGTGGCGCCGTACCGCCGCGCTATAAACTATACCTCGTGTATATGCGTTACATATTTCATACATATAACATATTAAGTTAATAAATATCGTTCGACGATCGGTTAAACAATATTTTTTAAATATATTTTCATACGTTGCATCAATATCGTTGAAACATATTTACAAGAATATTATACATTCACGAGTTCTGTTAGCCTCGTGGAGTCTGAATACTTATATACCATGCCTCGTGTGTCACGTCCATTTTATTCAACTTTTCTCTCACGTTCCCCCTCGCATTTATTTCGCGGATGAACACCGACTACGATTACTTTTACTGATATATATGCGAAATTTTCGTTACAAGTTTCGAACCGTTTTACAACATATCGTTTCATAGTTTTTGAAAATATTAAAATTAAAAAAAAAAAAAAACTTTTTTTTATTTTCTCAACTTTTTTTTTTTTTTTTTTTTTTTTTTTTTTTTTTTTTACACACATAAGGTGATTTTTTATCATCCAATCAGAGGCGGTTCTCATACTATCGAAATCCACTCTATAATACAGTGTCGACTACACTGAACTGTTAACATATTAGTTTTTTTTTTTTTTTTTTTTTTTTTTTTTTTTTTTTTTTTGAAAATCATTCTTTTTTTTCATTGGTGTAAAAAAAAAAAAAAAATTTTTTTAGCAATTTTTTTTTTTATAAATTTCTATAAAATAAGAAGTGAATTATATTTCCATCTTTTATCATAATATCTACGTTTTTTTCTTATTATATTGGAAAAAAAAAAAAAAAAAAAATAAATAAATAATTTTCAACAAATTTAATAGAAAAAAAACCTGCGCCAAGACCCAGCGGCGGCGATCGTAACGTGAAATTTTCCGGCGAATCTAGAGAGGAACGTAATAACAGACGTAATCGTGAAGATGGAGAACAACGGCCTCCACGTGGCCAGGGAGGAGAACCTAGACGAGGACCTTCTGGGTGAGTTTATAACGATGATATTTCAATATTTAATTTCATTAAATGCATGCATTCACCTACTTTTTATATTTTTTTTTTTTTTTTTTTTTTTTTTTTATTATTCTGTATAATTCTGAAATTTAACTTTGCATCAGCAGCGAGGGTCGTGACAATCGCGAATTCAGAGGACCCGTAGGTGACGCTCCACGTGGAGATCGTGGTGATCGTGGCGAGCGCGGTGATCGTGGCGAACGTGGTGAACGCGGGGAGTTTACCGAACGTCGAGATCGCGGAAGCGGAGGAGGAGCTCGAGGAGTTGGAGGTAGCCGCGGACGCGGCGGACCTCGAGGAGGAGGTCGAGGCGGTTTTGAGAATCGTGGAAAACGTGATCTCGATCGACAGTCTCGTTCTGATAAGACGTAAGTTTAAACTTGTACATCATCGGCATATAATTATAATATAATATAATAACGCATTTATTTAGAAATGGGATATTGCGCTTCTTCAAAGATCGAAACTATTAATCTAATTAAATTATATTACCTAATTTGTATTTTTTTTTTTTTTTTTTGCTATTTAAAAACGTATAAAATTATTTTAGACTGAGGGAACATATTGAATTTATTATTCTTGTCTAGGTCTGAAATTATTATTATTATTATTATCATCATCGTACAACTACATTATCCATCCATGTTTTTTTTTTTTTTTAGATACGATTGACTAGATCTTCGCTTTATCAATACTGTTCAAATATTCAGCAATTGATAATGCGAGTATTTAGGTGTGGGTTATATTATAACGATAAGAGTAAAATTGTGTAATTTTAATTTAATTTAATTGAAGGGAAGGGAAGGGGAAAATTTTTGGGTAAAAAAAAAAAAATAGAAGAAAGTAATAATTTAGCTAGTTTCTGTCGCAAGTCCCGTTTCTAATTCATAGAATAAGCTTGCCAGCATCTAACATGGTAAAAACACTATTCCATATTCGATAAATACTCGAGTTCAAATTTATACATTTTCTTAATTGATGATAATATGTGATATTCCCTTGTGTATGTCTGCGAGTAGGCAGCCGAGGTAAGGATTTTTGCCATGTACCTCTCGCATGCCTTCTAATGCTTTCGTTTTCTGCTGCTGCTGCTGCTACTACTATATTGGAAATGAGAAAACAAAAAAAATAAAATAAAAAAAATAGGAAGAACACAAAGTGTGTTGCGGTCGCTCGCTTATTACATTTATTATTATATAATTAACTATGTATACTAATAGATTAGAACTTTGAAAGAAACATTCATTGGTAGGAATAAAGCAACGGCGACCGCCAACGCTTCACATAATTTCATTAACATATTTAATCTTTCTTGGCGAGGTGAAACCCTAAACTTTTACCCCCTCACTCCCCTTTTCTCATTGTTACTCTCTCTCTCTTTCTCTGAGCGCAACTTGTGAATATTATTAATCCAAACAGACATGCTTACAGCGGAGTGAAACCCGTCGACAAAAAGGAAGGCGGTGGAAGCCACAATTGGGGAACTCATCGCGATGAAATTGAGTAAGTTCTCATCAGTTATTGAAACATTGCTTTTTCGTTTCTTGTTTGTTTGTTTTTTTTTTTTCTATTATAATTTGACTAATTGTTCTGTTTTTTTTTTTTACTTTTCTACTTTAGAGAGCAGCAGTTGATCCAAGAAAACCAAGACTGGAGCGGAGAGAAGCCGGAAACTGAAGTAGCGCCAGTACCGGTTGAGCCTAAGGAGGGCGAAGCTCCAGCATCGGCTGATACTTCGGCAGAGGAGAAGCCTCCTGCAGAAGAAGAGTCGCGTGAATTGACTCTCGACGAATGGAAGGCTCTGCAGAAGAATCGCACTAAGCCTCAGTACAATCTTCGCAAGGCTGGTGAAGGCGAGGATCTTACACGTTGGAAGAAGATGTACGCTTTGGAGAAAAAGAAGGAAGGAGTTGAGGAGGAAGAGGATGAAGAAGAGGAGTACGACGCTGCTGCCGAGTATCCTCAGCGTGTTGGAAGGCAGAAACACGTTCTTGACATCGAGTTTCACTTCAGCGACACGCGACGTGGTACTGGTGGACGCGGTGGAAGAGGACGCGGAGGTAGAGGCGAACGGGCAAACGGAGGACGTGGATTTGGCAATCGTGGAGGACCACCGAGGGACGGAGGAGACCGTGGGGAACGCGGTGATCGCGGCGAACGCGGTGAACGTGGTGATCGCGGTGAGCGTGGGGAACGCGGAGATCGCGGAGATCGCGGAGACCGTGGGGATCGCGGTGACCGTGGAGATCGCGGTGATCGTGGTGGTGATCGCGACAGGGAACGTGAACGCGAACGTGAACGTGAGCGCGAAGTTCGCCCAGCTGCTATTGTGAGTTTGAAATTTTTATTTTCTCATATACTTTGATCATGAATCATGATCATCATAAATAACGTAAACCTGAATTTTTTTTTTTGTATTTCAGCCTCAGCAGCCAGAGCAAAGGTCACCACGCGGTCGTCAAAATGCTCCTAAAGTCGACGACGAACACGATTTTCCCTCATTGGGGTAAAATGTGTTGAGAGAAACAAACAGAGAGAGAGAGAGAGAGAGCAAGAGCAAGTAAAATAGCTCCGAAGATCCACACGCAGTCCCACGATCGCCAATAATCTAAGCCCCGTTTCATTTCCAAGACACACATCAGCTGCTATCCAACGCATAATACACACCTCGCAAATGACGAATAGGAGGAGAAAAAAACAAAAACAAAAAAATATATATATATAGAAAAACAGAAAAAAAAAATGGCAAAAATAGTGAATAATAAAAGTAAAAAAAAAAAATTTTTTTTTTTTTTTTTTTTTTAATTAATGAGAGAGAAAGACGATTGGTTACAGTCACATACACAGGACACACACACACACGAACATACGTATACTTTTACACACACAGGACATGATGGACAAAAAAAAATACAGATAAAATGGTGAAAAAAAAAAAAAAAATAGAAATAAGTTGATCAATTTTTAAGGAGCTGGCGATCATTATTAACAGGCGAACAACAATATCCCTGATTGTATAACTCTATACTTTGTGAGAGAGGAAAAAAAAAAAAAAAAAATGAAAAAATAAAAACGAATAGAAAAAAAATACAAAAAAAAAAAAAAATAAAAAAGTTAACAGTTGTATGGCTGTAGTTTGTAAGAGGCACACACTAGTCCGATTTTGAGGATACATGAAACGAAAAAAAAAATAAAAAAATAATAAAAAAAAAAAATCAAGGAATCTAAATGATGGATTGATTGAAGGTTTCAATTGAAGATATATACTACCTAACCCGTGGTCTTAAAATAGCATATACAATATACACAGAAAACAACAGGAGGAACGCGAAATGATAAAACAATTAGAAAACTTAATGATGAATAATAATTATTATATTATTATTAATATTGTTATTATCATTATTATTATTATTATTATTATTATTATTATTATTATTATTATTATTATTATTATTATTATTATTATTATTAATGATTGAGTATAATCGACAGTAAGAATTGTGCGATTCGATGACGTAATAAGAAATAATAAACAACGTTTATTATAATTAATTTTTTTACAAATGGGGGCAGGGGGGGGTGGGGGTGGGTACTGGCTACCCCGAATATTCACATTGACTTTCAGACTAAATATAGATAGTATATAGGGTTTTTGCTACGACTACATATATATCACACATACATTTGCGTGTTTATTATAACATAATATGATTGTTTTTCTTTCCTTTCTATTTTTTATTTTATTATTATTATTATTATTATTAATATTATTATTGTTATTGTTATTATTACTATTATTATTATTATTATTATTATTATTATTATTATTGTATATCCCGTTTTAACTTACTACCGATGGACTAAGACTGCAGGAATATTATAAAAGATATCTTTCTGATTTATCAACACCTATGCATAACGACTAATGACACAATGATGATAATGATTATGATAATGATAATGATAATGATAATGATAATGATAATGATATTATTAATGATTCTTTGCGAAATAAACGTTTTTTTTTTTTTTTTTTCTTAAAAAAATGAAAGATAAACTTGAAACCGTGATACACACACACGCACACATACACATACACACTCAATCACTATCTTCAAAACTACATAAATACAGAATAGGTAATTCGCGGGATGTGTATTTTAGTTTGGGAGCGCGAAGAAGAAGAAGAAGAAGAAAAAGAAGAAGAAAAAGAAGAAGAGGAAAAGAAAAAGAAAAATTATTCGACGTATGAAAAAGAAAAGAATGAGCAAAAATAGATAAGAAGAAGAAAATAAAATTTAGAAAAAAAAAAAAAAAAAAGAAATCGAACAAAAAATTTAAAAGAAAATCCTAGTTTATTATACCACTCTGTTCATTCGATATACATAATATATAATATAAATAGTATATTGTATATTGTATATTATTTAAATATACTATATTCGAAAAGAATAAATTGCAGGTTTTTAGCGTGTGTGCAGTTTGCGCGCGCGAAATTTAGTATATATATATATATATATTTTTTTTTTTTGTATTTTTCTTTTTGTCGCGTACACATCCTCCTCCGTATATAATATGGTATGATATAAATACGATAAAGTTACGAGAGTGAGAAAAAGAGAAGAAAAAAAAAAAGAGAGAGAGAGAGAACAAAAAAACAAAAAAAAAAAAACAAAAAAGAAAAAAGAGAAAGAATTTCCTTTCAAAGTCCTAAAATAATGATGACTATTTACTACTACGACGACGAAGACTTATTGATAAAATAATATTCGTAACAATGTGTTTGTCTGTTACGAATATTAGTAATGATGATGATAATATTTTAAACTACACCATGAGAAAAAGAAGAAGAAGAAGAAGAAGAAAAAATATGATTCTTAAATCCATCCCCCTGAGACTCAGCTTTACAATTTGTATTTAACAAGACGAAAGCGCGCTTGCAGTTTAGTTTACAAAAAAAAAAAAAAGAAAAAAAAAAGAAAAAAAAAAAGAGAAGAAAAGAAAACAAAAAAAAAAAAAAAAAACCCCAGTGGAATGAAATGATATCAATTTATTAATGCGAGGATATAGAAAAGCTAAGGGAAAAAAAAAAAAAGAAGAAGAAGTAGAAGAGAAACGTTTTAAACCAATTCCCAACCAGCATATTAATAATAATAATAATAATACGTCATTATACACATAACTAGGTTTATATTACCCATCATTCATCTGTCGCATACCCACCTAAACCCTTCCCTCCTAGCCCCTGCGCCCTAAACCCTTTTCTCGATTATTGAAATGCTATATTAATTATTTACTATGTTTGTTATATATTGAAATAAACAAGATACAAATTCACAATACCACAACCCATCACCACCACCAATAAGACTACCACTACCACTACTACCCCTTTTCTCCATCTAATGAAAATGATGATGTTACGATATTTGAGACTTAGGTATATATGTGTAAATAACATAATATTTACAAATAAATTGTGACAAGACTAGCGAAATTCTAACGTTTTCTTTATTTATACATTTCTATATTTTTATTATTATTATTATTATTATTATAGTTGTATACAATATCTCATTATAATTTACATACATACATACATACATAGTTATATAAAATCATATCAATCACGATTAGTATTACATCAAAATTAAACTTCATTATATAATTTATTACTAATCGATCCAAATCAAATTATAACAATGAAACCTTTATTACTAAAAAATAATCTCGAAAAATTGATTAAAACAGTTTAATCTAGCTGTGTAATATTATAATAACAAATTGGTAGATCGAAGATAGATCATTGTAGCATATTTTTTTTTTCTTTGCTTGGTCGGTAATGCAGTTTGATCCAGCATCTTTCTTTATCTCTCTTCTTTTCATTAAGTACCAACAAAGAAAGAGAGAAAGTTTCCATTACCGACAGAGTTTGACCATAAGTATAATTATAAGTATATAATTAAATAAAGTCTAATAAATCCAAAAATATCCTTTATGATATCATCAATTTTCATTCGTTTCTTAATTTTTTATTTTTTTTTAATTTTTTTGTATACCAATTTACACGTATAGGTAGTATATACAATTTTATGTTGGTTGTGTCCGCGCCGGATTTAGTCGTCTCGTATGTACCTCGCCGCGGCGAGCCTCGAGAATGATCGATGTTTTATGAAAATCGAGATAATCGCACACATGCAGTGCGTCTGTTGAAAGAGTGAGAGAGAGAGAGAGAGAGTGTTCTTTCGACCAATCGTATTTCTTAGTAAATTTTGTAGTGGTAGGGGAGAAGCCTGGTGTTAAGCGCACGTCGCGCCGTCCGTAGCCGTAGCGGTGGATAGCCACGGCCCCCGTCAGTCGAGAACATTAATGGCGGTCGTCCCTATCTACGCGAGTGGTATTATTGTGAGTGAACCTGACAGTGGGAGTATCTTTTGTGGTGAGCTTGCGGAGCAGATAAAATTGAATAAAAAAAAACGAAGGAAAAAAAATTCAACAACAACAACAACAACAAAAACAAGAAAAACAAGAAAAACAACAAAGAACAAGAAAATAATTGGAATATAAACACGTATACTACTATAGTATATGTATATTATAATAAACGATTAACAAACCAGTGAATTCTTCATTCTTTCTTTCTTTCTTACTGTTTGTTTTTTTTTTTTTTTTTTTTTTCTTTTTATTTTATTTTCTTTTAGTAATAATAAAAATTTTTTTTTTTTTTTTTTTCTTCACGTCTTTCTTTCTTTTCTTTAATTATAAATAAGAATAATAAAGAATTTTAATAAGAAGTGTAAGAAGACAGAATAATAATAATAATAATAACAAGAAGAAGAAGAATAAAGAAGATAAAAAAGAAGAAGAAGAAGAAGAGAAATATATAAAATATAAAATATATATATTTTCACTAGAGGAATGTGTTGCGGCGGCGGCGGTGGCGGCGATGACGACGACTTAGTCGACGGTCAAGCTTTATAGCCCAGCAATGTACCCGAGTGTTACCGCTGGCATTATAATATATCCCTTGATAGAAAAAACGATATATCATACAATAACGTAATTATAAATAATCGGGGGATTCTTCGTATATACGAGAAAAAGGTAAATTTTTATCATGATAAGAAGAAGAAGAAGAAGAAGAAGTAAGAGAGAAAAAAAAAAGAGAGAGAGAGAGAGAGAGAAAAAAAAAAAAAGAATAACTCAAAAATCGGCATCTCTTATTACTACATCCATCCTATCTCTTCTATTACTACTTCGTCACATGCGAGCTGTGCACGCACGAATATCATACATACTGTGTCTAATCGTTTGACGCTAACCACCGACGACTACGACGACGACGATGCGTTATTTTTTTTTTTCTTCATCTCTCTCTCTCTCTCTCTCTCTCTCGCTCTCTGTCTTTCCGTCTCTCTTTTCTTATACTTTTTCTTTCATCAATTCGTGGAGAGAGATGAGAAGATGATGATAAATAAAAAAAAAATAATAATAATAATAAAAAAAAAAAAAAGGACTGATAAAGAGAAGCGGGGATTAGATCCCAGGTCCCTATCCCATTTCTTCTTTTTCCTCTCCTTCGTTACGTTCTTACTTTCTGTCTTTCTTTCTTTCTTTCTTTCTTTCTTTCTTTAACTCTCTGTATTCTCACGCAATTAGTAATAACAATATGAAAACAAGTCTAATGCTTTTTTTTTTTTAATCTTTTCCACCTTTCGTTCGTCCGTTCGTCCGTTCGTTCGTTCTTTCGTTCGCATCAGGCAGCGGTAGGTTTATACGAAAAATAAAACTCGCACCTGTTTCGTTTATACTACATTATATATATATATATACCTATTTATTCATTCACCTAACTTTAGAAAACTAATAGAAAGAGAAGAGAAGAGAAGATAGAGAAAAAAATAAATCTAAAACCAGTAAACAAAAAAAAAAAAAAAAAAAAAAAAAAAAAAAAAAAAAAAAAAACCGTACAAAGAGATCTGCTCTTAATATGTTCTGAATACAAACCTTATAGTACTACTAACTAACTTCTAATCGCGATGATAGTCATCTATATTATTCACGTCCTCTCAGGAATGTGCATCATGTGTTCTCTTCCCAAGCGTTTATTCTTCTATCTCTATTCCCCCACCCCTCCTCCTCTAGGTTTTTTATTATATTGTAAAAAAAAAACAAAAAAAAAAAAACGAAAATACGATCTATATCGTTGTTACCCTTTTTATTGTTTTTTTTTTTTTTTTTTTTCATTCTTAATCGAACGAACGAAACGTGTAATAAATACTTTAATAAGGGTGCTGTTAATTCGCTGAGAGCACGAGCTGCGAGGCGGGGGGAGGGGGCGGGGGGGGAGGGGGAGGGAGGTTTGAAAACAATAGACCAACACAGCTCACTAACCCGCAGCCCATGAATCAGGGGATCTCTGCTTTTACCCCCTTTAGGCTCATTCAATTCATATTCATCCACTTTTAGTTCTCTACGCACTTACTCTCTTCTTTATAACTCTAGGTTCGAAAACAAAAAAAAAAAATAAAACCCCACTCTTTTCTTTCTTAGTCGACTAATAACGTGTGCACCACCGCTACTACTACTACTACTACTACTATTCTCAAAACCAGTGAACGACAAGTATTCTTCAATAACAATTGTCTGCATATACCTATATGTTATATGTAGTATATATATATATATACACACTATACACACACACACTGCAATATATATATCCAGTTGTTCGCAAACGATGTACAATCCTGTTTTGTTTTCTACCTCAATATTATTACCAAACGCTACCAATGATTATTTATTTTATATTATTTGTCAATTATTAGGTAGCTATTCTATCTTTTACCACATCCACCAAATTACTACTACTACTATTATAAATTTTTTCAGTATTTTTCTATATATCCTAAATTATCAGCTAGTATACCTATAATAATACTAATCAATCTTTGACGAAGAACATAGACGAATCGACGAACAGAAGCTTATATAAACTCTTTGTTTATTTATTTACCTATAATATAGTATGGAAATCTAGTGGGGGGAAAGCAATTTGTATTTTTAGAGATATGCATATATATATGTTTTGAGTTTTCTTATTTTTTTTCTTTTCTTTTCTTTATACATATATTATATAATATATAATATAGGAATGAACATTTCTCGTTTCAGGAACATGAAGCGTTAAGCGTCATGTTGGTGTACGGACGCGGGTATAGCTGGTAGTGCCATTCTGCCACTGGCTAACTACCAGCTGGTCAAGAAGAAGAAAAAAACGAAATAAAAGAAAATTCAAATTCAGTCACATTCCTCCCCTCCCCCACCCCTCCTCCTTTCCCCACCCCCAGCTCCCCCCTGACCCCCCTTCCCTTTATCCAATTCCTAAAATTATTTCCTATCAATACACTGCCACTATTCCTAACGCATCATGAGGCTTCTTGGACCAAGACCCTTCCCTGTATCACCACCGGTACCACCACCGCCACGGTTACAAATCTCATTCTCATCATTAGGTTCTATAGCCTCATTGCCATTGGCGGCATGGTTTTTAGTAGCTATTGCTGCAGGCGCTATGGAACCAACTGGAAATACAAATTCAAGTTCAAATGTTATATTAGATAAAACATCGCCGCATATAGTAGCACAATTTCCACCACAAGACAATATGCGGTATAATTATTATACCCTTGATCCTAACGCTACTAGGGAAGGAGCTCTTAGGTTTAATCATCTCACTACCGATCCTACTACCAACAGACTTTACGCTGGAGCTGTTAACAGGCTTATACAACTTGACTCTAATCTCAGATTAGAGGCGCTTGTTTCTACTGGTAAATAATATTCATTTTTATTATATAATATATCATTGAAATAATTCAATCTTTTCTTTCGTTATATTTCACAAGCTTTTGTGATAACAAAAAAATTTAATGAAATTTATTTTTCTTATACAGGGCCAAGACTTGACAATCCACAGTGTCACGCACGGGGTTGTCCTTCTAGAGAAATGACAACGTCGATGATGGACAACGTTAACAAATTGCTAGTAGCTGACCTAGACTCACGCACATTGATAGCGTGTGGTTCATTGCTTCAGGGAGCGTGCGAAAAGTATAAAATGACCAACATATCCCTGAAGCCTGAGTTTATATCGAACAGCGTTGCGGCAAACGACGACAATTCTTCAACGTATGCTTTCGTAGGTCCAGAAAGATACAATCCATGGGGAAGAACTAACATTTTATACGTCGGTACAACTTTCACTAATAACGGTGACTACCGGCACGACGTACCTGCTATATCAAGCAGGAAATTATACACTCTTGAATTCGCCGAATACACATTCAACAAACAGTCAATTTTACATATAGACGTTAAATACAGAGATCATTTTCTCGTCAAATACGTATACGGTTTTAACGCTAGCGACTACGCGTATTTTGTTCTTGTACAAAAACAGTCCCACCTACCAGAGCAGGAAGAGCTTGGCTACGTATCAAGACTGGCTAGGAGTTGCATAAGCGATCCTAACTACGATAGTTACACAGAAGTTACGCTGCAGTGCAGCGTAGATATTGGCGACGGTAGACAACACATGTACAATTTGGTACAAGACGCTAAAGTAGCAGCGGCGGGAAGCGACCTTGCCATACAACTAGGAATATCGATAGGTGATCCGGTTTTTGTATCGGTATTTTCACCCAGCAAAGGAATAACCAGCGAACCGCTACCTAGGTCTGCGGTATGCGTCTACAGCCTACAAGACATTGAAATGAAGTTCAATGAAAATATTCACATGTGTTTTAACGGAAGTATAAAGTACAGAAATATGGGATACGTCAGCGGCCCTATACAAGATGGAAAATGCCCTACGGCTGGGGTAAATAAATAGACCAGGAAATCACATTAAAAATTTTTCAATTTAAAACAAGAATCATCGGCTAATTATGTGTTAATTTTTATCCACAGACGACGGGAAACATTTTAAACTTCTGCGAAGTTGGCCTCAAGATCTCTGGAGTATCTCCAATCGTAGCTCAAGCCGCTCTCCATTTTCCCAACGTATCTGTATCAGCGATAACCATAGCAAACACTGAGAGTCACACGGTAGCTTTTCTCGGAACAACCGACGGTGTTTTGAAGAAGGTTTTACTATCAGGAGTGGAAGCCGCAGTATACGAAAGTATCGTCGTCGATAAAGGCCAGAAGCTTTTACCCGATACCACGATTGCCCCCAGTGGAGAATACCTATACGTTCTTTCAGCTTCCAAGATCACTAAAGTCAAAGTCGAACATTGCAGCGGGTACACTAACTGCAGCAGTTGTTTAGACGCTAGAGATCCATACTGCGGCTGGTGTTCTTTGGAAAAACGGTAATAAGGAATAGATATAAGGCTCTTTTTTTTTTTTTACATCTCTTTTTCTCATCCTCATTAACATTTGACTAATTAATTATATGGGTAACTGTTTTTCAGATGCACAGTCAGAGGTGCGTGCCAGAAAGCAAGCCATAGCAGTCCACGTTGGTTGTCGTTAGGAACAGGCCAGCAGTGTATAGACTTTGAACAAGTATTGCCGGATCGAATTCCTATAAATCAAATGACGACGGTTCAATTAACGATAAGAACACTACCAGAGCTTCCAACCGGCGCCAATTATAAATGTGTATTTGGAAACGCTGAGCCAATTGATGCGCTTATGACGGGATTTGGATTGTCATGTCCGACACCACCGGTCATTGGAAGACCTAGTATTTCTGAGGAGACTGATCACGTATTAGTACCTTTGTCTGTTAGGTCTAGCGAGACTAACAAGGATTTTGTATCTCGTAATTTTGCATACTATGACTGTTCTAGACACACTATGTGCTCTGAATGCGTCAGGTCACAGTGGGCATGCAGCTGGTGTGTTTATGAAAATAAATGCACACACAATACTAGCTGCTGCCAGGGAAATGTGATTTCTGGAGAGAACGTTAGTGGTTTTCATTCATTTATTTATTCATCTAGTCATTTCAAATTCAAATAAACTCTAAGAGAAAAGAATCTGCCCCAAATTCGAGACCAATATCAATGATATTTGATTTTTTTTTTTGCTTTTTCAGAATCCATCGCATCTCACAGCGCACGGAGTCCAGTACTGCCCGCGTTTTGCTAAACGAGCAGAGCCGTTGATGCTCCCTAACAATGTCCCCAAGGAGATTGTACTCGAGGTTGAAAACCTGCCTCATCCTCAGGTCGGGCATACAGGCTTCCAGTGTATCGTAACAATCGAGGGTGCAAACCTCAGGGTTCAAGCCAGAGTGGACAGCAGCCGTTTCATAGTATGCGACAAGACGGTTTACTCGTACGAGGCAATACTCGGAGAATTTGAAGCGGCTGTGACCGTAGTATGGAACACAAACCACCACGTTGATCAGACAACCGTGCTTTTGTACAAATGTGAAGTCCTCGGTTCCCACAGAGAACACGCAGACTGTTCTCTATGCGTTACAAGAGATCTGAGATTCGAGTGCACTTGGTGTGCTAACAGCTGCGTTTACCGACACTCGTGTCTACATTCTCCATTCTCAGAATGTCCCAAGCCAAGAATAGACATGATTAAACCTCTCAGCGGTCCCATAGAAGGTGGGACACTGGTCACAATTGAAGGGAGTAACTTGGGACTAAAGGAGAGCGACGTCGAGGGTAAAATACACATTGGTGAAACTCCCTGTGCTTTAGTAGACTACGAGGTATCTGTGAGAATAGTTTGTCGCACTGGTCCCAGCCCACAGGAAGCTACAGCTTCTGTTGTAGTAGGTAACGACGCTGGATATACAGAGAGCGCGGTGCTTTTTAATTACAAAGATATACAGTTGACGGGAGTTTATCCTGCTATGGGACCTCAGAGTGGTGGAACGCAGTTGGCTATCTCTGGAATGTATCTAAACATCGGAAGCACCATATCTGCCTTCCTCGACGAGCTTCCTTGCCATGTAAACGCGACTCAGGCTAGCAGCACCAGACTCACTTGTATCACTAGCAAATCTGGTCGCGTTAGAAGGGTGAAAAAATTGACGCTTAGTATAGACGGGGCTAATAGAACTCTGAATAGTAATCCTTACAACTATACCCACGACCCTACTATTATGGAGATAAAACCACTTAGGAGCTTTGCTTCTGGCGGTAGAATGATCACAGTTCATGGAACGAATCTGGACACGATACAAAAACCGGAAATGGAAGTTTATCTCGACAACGAAGTACTGCCGGTAAACAAAACAGTCTGCACAGTACTGAACCCAACGCAAATGGAATGTCCCAGTCCCTGTATAGCAGATAAATTCAAGATAATACAACGCACTAAGAGATCTCTTCACAAACACGGATCCCAAGTCCTAAAGGAGTCCCAACTGGCTTTGAAGATCGGTTTCGTCATGGATCACGTCGAGAGCGTTAAGGACCTTGAGAAGCACTTTCAGAGCCTTAGGAACCAGCTTCTATATGTCGAGGACCCTAAGTTCTTTGCTTTTCCTCATAGAGTAAAACTCTACAAGGGAGATACGCTCGTTATAGAAGGAGAAAATCTCAACCATGCGTCTGACGAGTCCGATGTCAATGTTACTGTCGGTACAATGCCTTGCAACGTAACTTCACTGGCTTTAACTCAACTCGTTTGTACCCCGCCTGATCAGCAGCCTTTGGATACTGACGAACTCGGAATTAAGATGGAATACGGACTTCCTTTGGTCGTCGTTCGCGTCGGACAAAGCCTCAGGTTCCCAATCGGATATCTTAGATACGACGTGATAAAGTCATACCCTTTTCCACCGGAGGCAATAGCTGGAATTGCTGCCGGTACTTTTGGACTCGTTTTTCTATTCGTTATAGTGCTCGTTGTGTACAGAAGAAAGAGCACTCAGGCAGAGAGAGAGTATAAGAGGATACAGATACAGATGGATACTTTAGAGAGTAACGTACGCATGGAATGCAAACAGGCATTCGCGGAGCTCCAGACAGACATGACCGACCTTACCGCGGACCTTGAATCGTCTGGAATACCAACTCTAGACCACAAGAATTATATAATGAAGGTTTTCTTCCCTGGAGTCATCGATCATCCCATACTAAACGATCCTAGACCTCGTAACAACGTTCCAAGAACAAATTACGACGCCGCTATGCTACAGTTTGAGCAATTGGTGAACAACAAGTGCTTCATATTGACCTTCATCGACACCCTCGAAGCCCAGAAGTCTTTCAATATCAGAGACAAAGTTAACGTCGCATCACTTCTTATGGTTGTTTTAATGGGAAAGATGGAGTACGCCACAGACATATTAATGAATCTGTTACTACGACTTATAGACAAATCCGTAGGGACTAAATACCCTCAGTTAATGTTGAGGCGGACGGAATCAGTGGTTGAAAAAATGCTGACCAACTGGATGGCGCTATGCATGTATAATTATCTCAAGGACTACGCGGGATCTTCGCTCTTCCTTTTATTCAAGGCGATAAAACACCAGATAGAGAAAGGACCAGTCGATGTAATAACTCACGACGCTAGGTACTCACTTTCTGAGGAAAGACTGCTACGGGAACAGATCGAGCACGGAGTTGTAACGCTTCACGTTGTACAGGACGATCTGGATGAAAAAATACAATGCAAGGTCCTAGACTGCGACACGATAAATCAAGTCAAATCAAAGATTCTAGACGCTTTGTATAAAAATACACCATTCTCAGCTAGACCTTCGATTCATGAGGTAGATCTTGAGTGGCGACACGGACGCGGAGGACATTTAACTCTCCAGGACGAAGATCTGACTACAAAATGCAGCGAGGAATGGAAGAAAATGAACACCCTGGCTCACTACGGAGTAAAAGAGTCGGCGGTCATGTCTCTTATACCTAGACAAAACGACGGTTTTTCAGTTGGCTGTAAACCCCCGTGCCATAATTGCAAACCTTCTCATAATCACCAAAATCATCATTGTTCATCTGCCCATCTTTCATCTACTCCAAATCACGCTATGCTCAGTCCTATCACATACTCGCACTCACCAGGCGGCATTTATTTCAACTCGCAACACTCGCCACCTATAATAACTGCCAACGGTGATATAGAGGGCGGACACGGTGGAAATCAGAGACTTTATCACCTCGTTAGACCAGTCGAAGAAGGACATTACCCTCCTGGTATTGGTACTACAGGTGGAAAACACCACCATCCCGAAAGAACCCACAAAGCTATACCTGAGATATTTCTCACTAGATTATTGTCCACTAAGGGTACGGTGCAGAAATTTGTTGACGATTTTTTGAACACAATATTGACCGCCAACGAGGCTCTGCCTAGCGCAGTTAAGTGGCTTTTCGACCTGTTAGACGAGGCTGCTAAGAGACACGGATTGACCGATCCCGAGGTTCCTCACGCTTGGAAGTCCAACAGTCTGCCTCTCAGGTTTTGGGTAAATTTTATTAAGAATCCAGACTTCATGTTCGATATTAATAAAACTACCACTGTCGATTCGAGCCTATCTGTAATAGCTCAAACCTTCATGGACTCTTGTTCAACAACGGAACACAGACTTGGCAAAGATTCGCCGTCAAATAAATTACTATTCGCCAAGGATATACCACACTATAGGGAAAAAGTTGGTAGATTTTACAGCGACGTACAAAGGCTACCGCTAATAACAGATCAGGAAATGTCAAGCGCTATGCAACAGCTAAGCGCCGCACACGACAACGAATTCGACGTTATTGCTGCGCTCAAAGAACTTTACATCTACGTCAGCAAATATTACGAACAAGTGAGGAACAAATCATGTTTTTCTAGTGTTTAGAACATTTGGAGATATGAGTTTTCTCTATATTATTATTATTATTATTATTATTATATCGAAATGTTTCTTTAACATTTTTCAGATCCTAGAGGCCTTGGAAACAGATGCGGGCTGTCGTAAACTCCACCTTGCCCACAGACTTGAAAATGTCGCTTGTACGCTAGAGGGAGAAGAGACTAGTGCCTGCTGACACAACCTACCCATCTCTGCCCTAGAAACCGACGAACCCCCCATGAACACTGACTAGTGCCTCGACTGAATGCATAAGAATAATAATGAGGATAAACGATGCGTAATAATCGTTATAATAATTGAGTAAAAAAAAAAAAATGAAATGGTAAATGAAGACCAAAAGCGAATAAGGAAAGAAAGATTAATTGGATAATGTGAATTCCTTCGGCTTTTGGTATTTGAGAGTAACGCGCAGGCGTTTCTATAGAGAGGCTTAACTGTTATCCTAATATCCATCTTAGGTATTTTTTAATTCAGGTCGGCATACTTAATATATATATATAAATACTATATATATGAAAAGAAAAATCGTTAGATAAATTATTATGAACAATTTAATATTATAAAGACTAAAGTCAAAGACTATTTGCTCCTACTATGCTGCAGCGTTTCATTTTCTTAATAAATTGAGAAATCGATGAGAATATGAGTCTCTGTCATTTATAAAAGACTATTTAGAAACGATTGAATCTTTTTTTTTTTTTTTTTTATCTCCTTTTCATTCTATGAGAAAACTGAACTAAACTAAGTAGAAGAAGAAGAAAATGATAATTAACGTGATTTGAGAATGACGAAAAAGATAAACGGAATTTGATACGCGACATTTTTTTTATTCTTATTATTATTATTTGAGATTTTAGATTCTGAACTCAGTAAATATGCATGTATAATAATTGAGTCGTATGTTTAATATCGGAGGATAACAGAACGCCCCATCGTACTCCCTAAAGTTAACACGAATAAACAGAAAGAAGAAGAAGAAGAAGAAATAATAATAATAATAATAATAATAATAATATTAATATTAATAATTATAATAAGTATAAGACAGAAAATAATGAAATATGAAAAAATAAAGATATTGAAATAGGATTAATCATTAAGTGACTAAGAAATAAGCGTTATCAAGAGCAGCTCAGTCTACTCTAGGCCTAGTTACGTATTATATATGAATTACGTATGTAATTTTTTTTTTTTTTTTTAAATTTTTTTATTTTTATATCGTTTTTCACTTCTTTGTTTCGTTCGTTAGTTCGTTTTTTTTTTTTTTTTTTGTTTTTTATTTAGTTTATACTTTATAACAATATATATATATAGTATTAATGATAACGATATTAACGATATAGTAACGATAATAAATAATAAGAATGAATAATTGAAGAATGAAAAATGCCATGGCTGCTATAAAAATAATAATTCTTAACAATGACGGACTTTTGTGAAATAGATATTATATAAATATATACATATACATATAGGTATAATATATATATATATATATATATATATATATTATATATGTATCTATTAATTAATTATCAATTATTATGATTATTATAGGAATTTATTATTAGGCTTCGATATTAATTAATGATGAATTTCATCATTGATATTGAATTAATTAATTAATTAATTAATTAATTAATTATCGTTATTAGGAATAATATTATATATATATATATATATATATATATATAATAATATACTTGCGATGTAATAGGTACGTACGTTTTATACAAGGATGTCAGGCGCAAAAGTGCCTGCAGAATAGGCTCTTTCTCTCTCTCTCTCTCTCTCTCTCTATCTATCTATCTATCTATCTATCTATAGCTGCGTTTGGTATAATATACATCTCCGGGCATTTGGAGCTCTTCTATATTTTGTTAACGCATGTTAAAAAAAAAAAAAAAGGTAGAAGTGCTCCGATTTCTCAGATATGTATATACTAAATACCGAACGCAGCTTATCTATCTATCTCTGAGAATCTCATAAACATCTTTCTTTTCTTTTCTTTTTTTTTTTTTTTTTTTCTTCAATTCTTTTTTTTTATATGTAACGGTGTGATAACACATATGGCCATCCAAGCAAACCGAAAGCGCGCGTCTTTATAATAGTATAATGCTAAGATTTGTTGTCTTGCTGTACTATTTCCATCCCTTTATTTTTTTATTTATTTTTTTTTTTTTTTCCTATTTTGTACTTTTTATTCGACTAAGTATATAAAGTAAATTTTGCGCATCAAAGACACGTGTCGTTCGTAGTGATAATATAATATAATATACCTTATTACAGTATTTCTTTCTTTTTTTTTTTTTTTTTTTAACGCATCCTTAGTTTTTTTTATAATTTTTTTTTATTTTTTGCAATTATTTTTGAGACTGACGAAATTGGTTTTCTTAAATCCTTTCGCATGATAAGACAAATAAAAATAAAAAAAAAAAAAAAAAAAACAAAATACAAAAATCTATCAATTTTTATCACCGAGTTTACTAACAGCGCGCACTGCCAAGGCTCTCTATGCGCTTCTATATGTTTGTGAAGGAAATAAAAATAAAAAAATTAAAAATAAAACAAACAAACAAACAAATAAACTAACGAATTGATCTAATTAATTATTAGTATTCATTAGGTACGTTATTATTATTATTATGTCTGATTGATCTATAAGTATGAATTTTATAATTATGTATTGTGGTCGGTTAGAAACAAAAAAAAAAAAAAAAAAAAGGCAGCAGGGAGGCTGGGGCAACTCTCGCTCAGCCCTGTACTTAATTAATACTCAATTCTATATAGGTATTATAGGTATATATATAAATATATATATATATATCTCTCTATCTCTCTATCTCTATCTCTATCTCTCTATCTTTCTATTATCTTTATAATATATCTAATATCTGATTCGTGTCGGAGAAATGTGTACCCCAGGCTCTCTCGTCTGACCCTAATTATTACCTATGTATCTCTCTATATGTATTGTATTTATTTATACCTATTAATTAACTAGTTTATAGTAAGAACATAATTTGCTTACGATCGCTAATAATAAAATTGACGTTGTGTTTATACTCTAAGATAGGAGACAAGAAAAGAAAAGTTAAAGTTGAAGTTGAAGTTGAAGTTGAAGTAGCGATTTCAGTTTATTTCAATCAATCGAGATGAAAAAAAAATTCTCTCTTTATTTCTCGACTAACAGTATTAGTTTAAACTAATTAGAATCTCATTTATAAAATATAGGTACATATGTGAAATGTTTTGGTGATTGTAAGCGACTTATGTACTGCGCACAGTAAAATACACACACACACACACAATACATACATGCGCGCGCGCGCAAATTTAACTCGACGGACATATACAGACTCACCGAATATACCTTATGTAAACTTAAAAAAAATGATAGCGCAACGATGTATGATGTATATGCGTCCTAAAAGAATAAGAGATAAAGAAATGGAAATGAAAATGAAAATGAAAATGAAAAGAAATGAAATGAAAAGATAAGAAAGAAAGAAAGATAGAAGCCAGAAGAAATTAAAAAGTACCCCCCCTCCCCCCCACTCACTCAAGAGCATATTCCAGTTTGATGATAAATATATCCAATGTGATCAGTTTTAACATAAGCTTCTAATATTATTTGAAATTTGTCGACTTATTTGAGAATGATAATTTTATAGGAAAAGAGAAAAAAAAAAAGAAAAAAAAAAAAAAAAAAAAAAACTAAGAAAACAATTAATTAATTAATCAGAAAAAGAATAACGCCAATAATGATTAATATGCTTTTTCGATATATTATGATATAATATTATATATACTATATATATAAATAAATATATGTATAGTATATGTATAGTATATGTATATGTATCAGAAAATAAGAAGATAAAAAAAAAAAAAAAAAAAAAAAAAGTAAGAAGATACAAGATATACATAATATTATAGAAAAACACTTTAAAGCCGCGTGCGTACATTTTGATACAAGTGTGCCAATATGTGTTTGTCTGAAATATCTAATTAATTAAGTACTAATTGTGGACAATGGGAAAAAAAAAAAAAAGGCGGATTGATCTACGGCTTATATCTTAAAATACATAAAGAAGAAGTAAAGAGAAATGAAAAAAAAAATAAATAAATAAATAAATAAAGCGAAAACAAAAAAACAAATATTTATACATTTTGTACAGATGGTAAAAAAAAAAAAAAACGTAAAAAAAAAGAAAACAAAGATTTAAAAAGAAAAGAAATGAAAAAAAAAAAAAAAAAAAGGATATTAAAAATTAAATTAAAATAAAATACGATTAATCGATCACTTGTATTGCGCTTGAAATTACTTAAAGTCACGATATTGGATTATAAAGATAATAACATACCATAGTAGGAACTCTCGATACTCTATGTAAAGGGTACATGTGAAAGAAAAAAAAAAAACAAAAAAACAATCTAATAACAATATTTAGGTATTTTGTTGGGCAATATAAGTAGGCACACCACTTTGATATAGGAAGCGAACATATTTTATTATTAGATTACGAAATATGTATATATGTGTGTGCATGCTAATATATCCCATTAAACCCCCCCTTCCTTATCTCCCGACCCCAACGCCACTCCAAATTTCCTCCATGTGTACATAATTACCCACAAATTCCTTACCCTATATCCCCCTATCGCACCTAATAGTATCTATAAGTAACACTCGACGATGATGATAATGATGATAAAAAACAAAAAAAAAAAAAAAAAAAAAAAAAATTAATAATAATAATAATATGAAACGAAATGACTCTTGCCAAATTTTCAATGGGACTTAGGGACAAACATTTGAGAAATCGCAAAATATATTGGTATTATAAACTATACGTCTTCTGCTGTATATATATATATATATTCCTTATCTCTTCATCGTATAATATAATATCGCATAATATAAAAACCAAAGTTTACAAAAAAAAAAAAAAAGAATGCAGGTTCTAAAAACATATTCATAATATTCTTCCTACTACTACTACTACTCTGATCCTGACTTTATCTTAAATAGCAATGATTTTTCTTGAGCCGATTTTGAAGACGACGAACTTGTGTTGGACGACGAATGTTTACTGCCGCTACTGTTACTCCGTTTTTCTTGTTTCACTTTTTTCATATCTCTAAGTCTTCTGTCACCGCTAACTATGTTTATATTCGGTGTTACTTTTGGCGTTGGATTTGATCCACCAGTCGGTGTACTTCCTCCGCTACTCGGTTGCGACTGGCTAATACTGCTCGAACCTGACTTGTACTTGTCTGCGTGTTTCGTGCCTGTGATTAAAATGAAAATGATAATACATATATATAGTCAATCGGGGATAAACTCTCATACAGGCAGAATTTTTCGACTCACTTGAACTCGTAGACTTTTTATGCTCCTTTGACTTTCCTTCTGTTATTATTTTCGGTGAACTTCTATCCTTCGATATCTGCAATAAAAGTTTTAAGTTACGAAACAGAGAAAAAGAAGGAATTGACAAAAAAAAAAAAAAAAAAAAACTTCCAAAAACTCACCTGCTGTGATTTTGAACAATTAGAACAATACCAAACTAATCTTGGATCGTCTATCTGAGTATCTAGTATGTGAGGAGTATGACACTCCTGATGATAGAGGGAATGGCATTCCACACATTCGACTAGTCTGTTTCTAGCGCCGACATCCATTCCCTTACAAATAACGCAAGTTAAATCATCCTCTAGTATTTCTAAAGCGAATGTATCATCGGCTTGTAGAATGTCTGTGGGTGTGTCGCGGGAAGGTAGATTAACAGGTGAACTGTTTTTGCTCGATTTACTAGAGTGTTTAGAAGACGAACTTGACCCTTTGCTTTTCTTGCTGCTACCACTGCTGTGATCGCTGAGTACAGGTTCTTCCATTGTGTACTAAAATTTGATAAAAAAAAAAAAAAAATAGAAATGGAACGATTGCTAGAATTCTATGGAATGACAAGACGAGGGAAATGCTGTGAAAGCCCTTTAAGAACCTTTTTGTGCAAAACGTTGCAGAGCATTTTAGCAGGTCCATGTTTTTGTCTGATAGCTTCATCCAGTAGTGTGCGAAGCTGTTCCACAGAATCTTTACTCGGTGAATGGAGAAGACGAAGCCCTTGCATGAACTGAGGGTCTAGTTCCAACTGCGACATTGTTTTGTTTATTGGGTAGTAATTCTTTTTTTTTTTTTTTTTTCTTTACCTGTGAAATATAGCTATGTAGAGAGAAAACACTAATGCAACAATCGATTCATTCATTCATTCTTCTTTTTTTTTTTTTTGGTTTTGTTTTTTTCTAATTTTCAAATCATGCGGTGAACAAAATATGTAACGTACTTTTTTCTAGGTGGGAATAAACAAACGAAACTCTATAATAAGGTAACTGAGTTGAGTTTAAGGGTGAGGGAAAGACATGTTTACATTTTGGACAACAAGATATTTTATTCGTCATTTATAATAATTGAGGCAGGATTGTTATGTTACAGAATATTAATAATTATAGCTCGAACTCTTAGGTTTAGATAAATGTGAAAAAAATAAAAATAAGAACATCCCTTTTATCGAGGATGGTGCTATAAGTATATAATTACCGTCTTTTTTTTGATAATATTATGATATAAAAAAGATAGTATAACTAGTAAAATGTATCAAAGATTATAACGAGTATATACAGTGCAAAATGAAATAACCGGCTCGCTATGTCCATTGATTGAATAACACGAAAGAGGAACAAGCTCGAAGTTGCATTGAACAGTGCGTGCGCACGCAGGGGGAATCCCATGGCATTTAAATCGATAGTTTCCTATCTGATAGAAGCTCATCGTTCGTGTTTGTCCTGTAGGTGTGACGTCACCAGCAGTAATCTAGTAGTTTGATAGGTAACGCCACTTGATTTGCGCGCTAATATTCGAATAAAAGTCCAATGGGGTTGGCTACCGGTAAAACTGTTAAACTTTGGCGCCACCGAGCCAAGTAACCAACATGTCGTCCCCAATATAGCCGGTTGTTTCAAAATTCAAATGAAGCGCCATTAATGGCGCGCGCACATTTACACACATGGTCACTGACACACACTAATAACAGACATGCATTGGTAATCTGCGCCATTTTTGTTACTTGGCTCGTTGGCGCCACCTGGAAAAGCTTTGCGTATTCAACCCCATTAGTTTTCAAATGAATAATATAAAATAATTATAGATAAGAAACCGAACGTTCACTTGAATTCTTGTTAATATTTACAGAACACTTAAAATAAAAGATTATATATATAATATTTAGGTTTCATCGCGGTTCATCTTATTATCGTTGACTCGCATGATCCAAGATCAGAATCAATTTTCTAAAGCGATCCAGAATCCTAGTATTCGGCGAAGAAATGTATGTAGAGGAATTTTTTCTGAGATCGCGCGAGTTCAAACCTTAGGAATTTCATTTGATAATCGAAAACAATGATAGATCCCTACTATTATCAACAAAACTCCGAACCCACATAATCGATTCACAATTTACAAATATATTCGCCCCAGGGGTGAGTGCAGAGTTGTCTTTACTACATAACAGATAACTCAAGTCAGTCAACGATTCGGTGACCTGAAATTGAAATGGAGCAATACGTTATCGTCGGAAGAAT
Organism: Tenthredo mesomela; assembly: GCA_943736025.1. Classification (NCBI taxonomy): domain Eukaryota; kingdom Metazoa; phylum Arthropoda; class Insecta; order Hymenoptera; family Tenthredinidae; genus Tenthredo; species Tenthredo mesomela. The sequence goes on from OX031014.1 coordinate 57,983,321, forward strand.
CGGCGAAGGAGCACACGGTCTGGTACTAAAAGCGAATCACATATCCCAAGGTCGTGAAGTTGCGTTAAAAAAAGTATTAATGAAAAGACTAGACGATGGAATCCCCACCTCTATACTCCGTGAAGTAAAAACGCTTCAAGAATTAAAACACGATAACGTGAGCGCGTTTCTTCATCTATTATTCAAACCAAGAATATAAGAAGAAAAACAAGATGATAACATAACCAGTAAAAAAAAAAAAAAAAAATATCTTAATCTTAAAACCACTGCAGGTCGTCGAACTTCTGGAAATATTTCCAGTCGGATTAGACTTCGTTATGGTTTTTGATTACATGCCATCAGGTCTATGGGAAATAATAAGAGACACTGAAAGACCGCTTAATGATTCACAGAAAAAGACTTACATACTCATGTTGATTAAAGGAGTCTCTTACATGCATGAAAACAACGTAATGCACAGGGTGAGAGATAATAGATTAGCTTCGCTCACCCTCCAAGCATACTAAACTATAAATAAAAATTAACACCACCACCACCACCATCGAATCAATTTCCCATAATAATTTTCACATTCCAGGATTTAAAGCCAGCAAATTTGCTGATAAACCGTGACGGTATATTAAAAATAGCTGATTTTGGTCTCGGTCGTTTGACTTGGGAGGACACAAACCATTCCTACTCTCATCAAGTCGCAACTCGTTGGTACAGAGCGCCAGAATTGTTGTACGGCGCTCGTTTTTATACTAAATCTGTAGACATGTGGGCAGTAGGTTGTATCCTTGGAGAGATATTGAACAACTCGCCATTGTTCGCAGTACGAATAACTATCTGACTTGTTATAGTAATTTAATTAACATTTCTTTTTCTTCTTCTTCTTCCTCTTTTCTGTTGTTATATTATGCAACAAAAAAATTTGGTTTTAGGGAGAGACAGACATAGAGCAGTTAGCAATAGTGTTAAGACTGCTTGGATCGCCTACACCAGAATCATGGCCAGAATTAACAACTCTACCAGATTATAACAAGATCACATTTCCATGTCACAGAGGATTGGCGTGGGACTTAATAGTACCAGACGCAAGACCCGATGCCATAGATTTAATAAAACAACTACTAGTCTACAATTCATTGACACGTTTAACAGCATATGAGGTGTGAACTTGTTACAATATCTTCGATTTACAATTATTGTTTCAAATATACATAATATTTTTTTTGTTCTCCTTCTTCTCAATTTAGGCATTGAAACATTCGTATTTTTACTCCACGCCTTTACCATGCGTCGAAACTTCACTGCCAAAACCGCCGCACGATCATCGTGCCAGAGTCAAACAGGATGAAATAAAAGGAAATTTGAAGAGGAGCATATTGTTTGAGAATTTGTTGAGCATGATTTAAAAGTTTAGGACAGAGTTTAAGATTTTTTTTTTCTCAAATCTATTGGTGGAGTTCAGGATTTGGTAGTGATAATTGCGATAATCGAATATATATATATATTAGACTGTTTCAAAAAAAGCTATTATTTTATTTTTCTCAAAGAACATTGAAAAATCGTCAGAGTATGTCTAAACAAAGACCCTGTTTAAATGTGAGCCCTTAATATTAATATTTAGAGGTGGCGCTTTTCAATTTTCTATTTCCGTTTAAATAACATGGGAAAAATTTTTTCTGAACTTTCGAATTTTATTACTTAGAAACGAACTACCTTACAATAATAACTAAGATAGCTTTTTGTAGGAAATTTGACGCTCTATAAGAAAGGTCTGAATGAAAATTTGCGTGAGGCGAGCCGTTTCGGAGTTATCAAGCCTCAACCATTGAACTGTTCAAAATTAAAATCAAAATTAAAATTACATTGAAATGAATTATTGATGCATTGTAAATAAAATTTATGATGAAATTTCATTATTTATTTGTGATATACCCGTATTTTTGATTATTGATCAAAAAAATTGATCACTTATTGTTGATTAATAAAATTTTTTGATCAACATTGAATTGAAAATTTATGGATATTGGTTTTAAAGTTGATAATAGTGGGTATTTAAGTTATATGAGTCGATTTTGTCGCGTATAAGTAGAAAATATCATTATTTTGAACAGTTCAATGGTTGAGGCTTGAAAACTCCGAAATGGCTCGCCTCACGCAAATTTTCATTCAAACCTTTTTTATAGAGCGTCAAATTTGCTACAAAAAGCTATCTTAGTTATTATTGTAAGATAGTTCGTTTCTGAGTAATAAAATTCGGAAGTTCAGAAAAATATTTTCCCATGTTATTTAAATGGAAATAGAAAAATTAAAAGCGCCACCTCTAAATATTAATATTAAGGGCTCACATTTGAACAGGGTCTTTGTTTAGACATACTCTGACGATTTTTCAATGTTCTTTGAAATTTTTTTTTTTTGAAACAGTCTAATATATATATATATATATATACAATACATAGATTTTAAATTTTAATATAAATGATCAGCATTTTTATTTTTCTTTATTACTATAATATTAGGTAATTTAAAATTTATTATTGTACAGTAGTAGCCTAGTGATTATGTGTGGATCTTACGACAACAGTCAAACGGACGATGTTTGTTTGTATTTTGTATTTTGTATTTTTTTTTTTTTTTTTTTTCCTATTAAAACGATATAAATAACAGATTATGAATTGTCCTCATCTTTATAATATATCACTTCATTAGTCCGTAATTAATATAATGTGATATTAATAATAATAATAATAATAATAATAATAATAACTACAAAATTATTTTTTAATCGATTATTATATTGAGAATTAATGTATTTGTCTGAAAAAATGAAAAAATGAAAAAATGAAAAAAGAAAAACAATAACTTCCTACAATATGAATGAATTGGAGATAGAATACAATGTTATTTAATATAATATAATATAGGTACCTAATATAATAATAATAATAATAATGTAACGTATTATGATGTAATATAATATAATATAATATAATATAATATGATATACCTAATATAATATAACATGATATTATAATCGTCCGTATGGCTGTTGCGTTGACGTTTTTTTTTTTTTTTGTTTTTTTTTTTGTATTTGCGTTATTGTAATTTGTCAAAAATATATTGTTTAATTTTGTATCTGCCCTATATTGTTGGTTTACCTTTGTGCTGTTATACCGATATAAAATTCGTTTTTATTTTATTTGTTTGTTCTTTCTTTTTTTTTTTTTTTTTCAATATTTATTATTATGTAACTGATATACTACTATAGATTAAAATCAATTTATATCAAAGTTTAATGATAAAGAAATTGAGTACTACTATATATAATAAATAATAAAATGAGAATGGAAATTTGTTCAGGTTTTGTTTGAGCTTCTTGTTTTTTTTTTTTTTTTTTTTTGTTTTTTCTTGAATTACAAAAATTTATTATTAATATTCTCTTATCTTTATTTTAATTAACAACGAAACCAACAACCGGGGCAGTTCTATAGCGTATAAATATTCAACTGTTTTTTTTTTTTTTTTTGTTTTTGTTTTTTCTTTTTCTCTTTTTTTTTTTTTTTTTTACTTTTTTACTTATTTTATTTATTTATTTATTTTTTTTTTATCAATTCTTTAATTATTTCTTCGTAGACAATATAAGCTAACCATTTATTTTGTTACTCTCCTATTACCCTATTTGTAGCTAAATTTGTTGCTTTCACAATAATTTAATTTTGTAATTGTAATATTTATGATATTAATATTAATATTATTATTATTATTCATTATTTATTATTTATTATTTATTTATTTATTCAGTTTGTTTTTTTTTTTTTTTTTTTTTTTTTTTTTCTTTTCTTGCTTCCTTTTCTTTTTTTTTTTTTATTTTTTTATTTTTTTATTATTATCATAAGTAAAATAGCATAATAATATATTGTATTTATTATTTGTAAGATTCATAATTATATTTATCATCAGGAAAAATATCTACCCTACGCCTCTATTCAGTTTAATGTGATCTTAACATTCATTGTATACATACATACATACATACATACTTCAATACATACTTCATCATTCTTAATCTCGTACTAATTATTATTATTTATTATTATTTTGTTGTCGTTTCTCTTTCTTTCTTTCCTTTTTTTTTTTCATCGTTTTCTTTTCTTTTTATAATTTTGTAATTCATAAATGCTAATCCTAGGACATAGTATACATAATTATATTCAATTGAATCGGTATAATCATCCAGAATAATAAAAGGAAGAGAAAAAAAAAAAAAAAAAAAAAAGAGAACAAAAAATTTTTAATACTACCTAAATTGAGGAAATTTTTCTTTTTATATTCAAATTTTTTTTTTTTTTTTTTTTCTTTTTTTTTTTCACAATCAAGATGCATGTTTACCAAAAGTGATTTTTTTTTTTTTTTTTCATTTCTTTGTTTTCCTTAATTAGACACGCTACAATTTTATAATAAACAATAATATCAGTAGTAATTAGTAGTAGTAGTAGTAGTAGTAGTATATATAGTATATAGATCTTTAGTTTTTTTTTTTTTTTTTTTTACAGAATTTTATGATCACAATAAATCTATAAAGAGAGATAGTGTTCTTTCGCCGCAAGTAGGTGTGTGTATAGTTATAGTATATATATCAGTATATTTAAGTCGCTCAAGATAAATAAAATTCAAAAAGATAAGAGTATAGAATAGAATAGATAAAAAAAGAAAAGAAAAGAAAAGAAGAGAAAAGAAAATAAACTATTGTATAATATATTAATTCGGTTTTTGTTTTTTGTTTTTTGTTTTTTGTTTTTTTTTTTTTTTTTTTTTTTT